>JAIUJO010003793.1:10000-60000 GCA_023846275.1 Vanilla planifolia
GTGATCATTTGTGCATGTGTTTGTGTGTGTGTGCATGTGCATGTGTTTATATGTTTGTACATGTGCACACATTTGTGAGTGCTTCAATGTGTTTTTATATGAATATATTTTTGTGTAGGTGTGTGCTTGTGTGCATGCATAAATGTGTCTTTGTCAGCATATGCATATGTGTATATGTTTGTGTTTGTGTTTATGTGTGTGTCTGTGCATGTGTAGTTATGCGTGTGCATTTTTTATGTGTAATTGTGTGTGTTTGTACATGTGCATATGCAAATGTGTGTGTGCATGCCTATGTATGTGTGCTTTTGTGTGCATGTGTGAGTTTGTATACAAGCATATGCATGCAAGGGTGTGTGCATGCATGATTATGTGTGCATGACTATATGTGTGCTTGTGTACACATGTGTATGTATGTATCTATGTGTTTGGGCATGAGTGTTTTTATTCATGCATGTGCGTAACTATGTGCATGTGTGCGTTTAAGTGCATGTGGGCAAGAGTGTGAGGGTGTGTGCACGTGGGTGTGTACGTATGCATGTGCATGTTAGTGTATGTTTGTGTGTGCATTTGTTTGCATGTGTGTGTATGTGAGCATTTGTGCACATGTGCTTGAGTATGTGTGTATTTGTGTGCTTTTTGTTGAGTGTGTGTACATGTGTTTGTGTACACATATGTATGTGTCTGTTTGCATTTGCTTTTTATGACTATGCAATTGTCTATGTATTGCACATTTGTGTATGCATGTGTGTATGTGCATGAGTTTATATTTGTGTGTATATGCATGTCTGTGTGGCTGTGTGTCTACATGATTGTGTGCATATGTGTGTGTGTGTGTGTGTGCATTTGTGCATGTTAGCTTGTCTGTATGAGTGTGTGCTTGTGCATATGAGTTGGTGGTAATGCCTATTTGTGTGTGTGTGTGTATACTTGTGTGAGCTTGTAAGTGGATGTGTGTGGTTCCATGTGTGTAAGTGTGTGTATCGTTGTGCATGTTCATACATCTATGTGTGTGTCTGCTTGTGAGTGTATTTGTGTAGGTGTATGTATGTGTGTTTGTGCATGTGTGTATGTGTGCATATGTGTGTGTGAGAGTGGGTTGTGTCAATATCTGTGCAAGTGCATGTGCGTGTGTGTGCATGCATGCACACACATTTGATTGTGTGGATATGTGCATGTGATAGTGTGTTCATGTCTGTATGTGCATATATGTGTGCATGATTTTGAGTGTGTGCGTGAATATGTGTGTGTACATTTGCACATGTGTGTGGCTACGAGCATGTCTACATCCTTGTCTGTGTGTGTGGGCATGGGTGTATGTGTGTTGGTGCATGTATGAAAGCATGTCTTTGTGTTCTTGTCGTTGTGCATCTATGTGTGTGTGTGTGTTCATGTCTATGTGCATGTGTGTGTGTGTGTTTATGTGTTAGTGTATGAATGTGTGTGTGTGTGTGCATGTTCATGTGTGTGCTTACATGTGTGTGTGTGTGTACATGGTTTTTTTTTGTGTGTGCACGTGTATTTGTGTCTTGGAGTGTGTGTAGTGTGCTTATGTTAGTGTATGTGTTCATTTGTGGTGTGTTTGTGCGTGCATGTGCACGTGTTTATATATTTGTACATGTGTGCATGTGTGACTATTTTATTGTGTTTCTACATGTTTATGTTTGTGTGTAGGTATGTGCTTGTGTGCATGTCTACATGTGTCTCTGTGAACACATGCATATGTATCTATGCTTGTGTTTGTCTGTGTGTTTGTGGTTATATTTGTGTGTGGTTGTGTGTGTGTGTAAATGTGAATGTACAAATGTGTGTGTGCATAGGTATAACTCTGTATGCATGCCTTTGTATGCGTGTTTCTATAAGCATGTGCATTTGTTTCTTTACATGTGCATGTGTGTGCGTATGGGTGTATATGTGTCTATGGATGCAGGTGGGTGCATTGTTTGCATGTGTGTGTATGTGTGTATCTATGTGTGTGTGTGGATGTGCATGTGTGAGCATGTGTGTGTGCATGCTTGTGTGAGCATGTGTGTGTGCATGTAAGTGTCTGTGCTTGCGTGTGACCATGTATGTTAGCCATGTATTCATATGTGCATGTGTGCATTTGTTCGTGTGCCGATAAACCCATGTGTTTATGCATGTGGGTGTGCATGTGTGCTTGTATGTGTGCATGTGGGTATGCATCTGCATGCATGTGTGTGATTACATGTGTTTGTGAGTGCAAGTTTGTATGCATTTAAATGCAGGTCTATGTGCATGCATGTGTATGAGCATGTCTATTTGTGTATGCATGTGTGCATGTTTGAGTGTACATTTATGTGTGCACATGTGCTAATGCATGTGTGTGTTTGTGCTTGTATATGTGTTACATGTGCATGTGTATGTGCAATTGCATGTTTTTGTTTTTGTGGTTATGTGTGTGAGAAGGTGCATGTATGCTCAAGTGTCCATGTATGTGTATGCAAGTGCCTATGTGTTTATGTGGGTGCATGTGCATTTGTTTGTGCATGTATGATCATGTGTGTCTCCTTTTGAGCATGCAGGTTTGCATGTATACTTCTGTAGGTGTGTGTGCCTATGTGTGCATGAATGTGCACGTGTATGTATGTGTGTGTGCATACATGTTTGTATAGGGGCTTGTTTGCGTGTGTGCAAGTGTTTATGTGTATATGTGCATGCTTATTTTGTTTGAGTGTTTGTTCTTATGTGTGTATATGTGCATGTGTGTGCATTTACATGCATGTGTGTGTATGTCTGAGCATATTTATAAGTCTTTTTATGCATCCATGCATGTAAATATGTGCATGTGCATGTACGTTTGTGTATTTGTCTATTTGTGTGTTTGGGCATGTGTTTGTCTGTGTGTGCATGTGCATATGTATGCATGTGTTTTTGCATTCTTGTCTATGTATGTATGTGTGCATATGTTGCATGTGTGTGATCATTTGTGTGTGTAGGTGTATGTGCTTGCACCTATGCCTGTCTGTGTGTGTACACATGCTTGTGCATGCATGCATGTATGTTTGTGTGCATGTGCATGTCCTTGTGTGTTCGTTCATGTTTGAGTGCATATGCATTTGTGCATTTTTATGCATGTGTGTGTGAATGTACACGTGTGCGTGAATGTACATGTGTGTATGTGTGTGTGTGTGTACGTGTGTGCATGTGTCTTCTTATCTACATGCATGCAAGTTCATGCATGTTTTCATGTCGTACATGTGTGTAATCTTACATGTGTGTGTGTGTGCATTTGTGTGGACATATGTGTATGTTTGTGTACATACCAATGCTTGTGTGTGTGTGTGTTTATATGTAGGTGTGTTCGTGGTTGTGTGCACTTTGTGTGGATGTGTATGCTCGTTTGTGGTTGTGGTTTTGTATCTAGTTGTTTGTGTGCATGTGCTTGTGTATGCATGAACAAATGTGTGTTTGTTTATGCATGTGTGCCTATGTTTGTATGCATGTATGTATGTGCTTGCATGTGTATGAATGTGTGTGTTTGTGTGTGTGTTCATGTGTATAAGTTATTATGTGTTTGTTTCTGCTAGTGTGTGCATTTCTTGGCATGTATAGAAATGCAACATTGTGGGCATGTGTATGAGTGTTTAGGTGCAGGTGCCAGTGTGTGCATGTGCATGTGTGTGCTTGTGTGTTCTTATGCATTAGTTTGTGTCCATGTGTGTGTATGGGCATTTGTGTGCATGCACATGTGTTTATGCAAGTGTCTGCATGTGGATGAGTGCAAGTGTGTGTGTGTGTGTGTGAATGTGTTTTCATGTGTATGTGTGTTTTTGTGTGTCTATCCATAGTCATGTATATTGGCATGCATTTGTGTGTGTGTATATGTATGTGTGTATAAGTATGTGTCTATGTGTATATATAGTGTGTATTTTTATGTGCATGTGTGTAGGTCTGCGTGTATGCAGGTGCATATGTATTCTTGTCGATGTATCTATTTGCATTTGTGTGTGCATGTTTGTGTGCTTGTGTGTGTGTGTTTATGCATGTGTCTACATTTATGTGTTTATGTGCATATGTATATGTTTATGTATGCATATGTATGTGTATGTTTATATATATGTATGGTTTTGTATTTGTGTGCATGTGTATATATGCTTGTGTGCATGTGTGTGCATTTGACTGTGTGGGGTTGTGTGTATGTGGGCATGCATGTATTGGTGAGTGTGCCCACAAATGTGTGCATGTGTGAAAGTTCACATGTACATATGAGTGTGTGGGTGCAAGTGTTCGTTCATATGTGTGGGTGTTTATGTGTGTGTAGGTGTGTGTGAGTGCATTTTTAAGTGTGCATGTTTCTGCATGTGCATGTAAGCAAATGTGTGTGTGTGTGTGTGTGGGAGAGTGAACGTGTTTGTGTGTTCATGTGTGCAGGTCAAACTATGAGATTGTACATGTGTGTCTACTTGTGTGTGCACGTGTGTGTACTTGCATGTGTGAGTGTACATGTGTGTACATGTGCTTGCATTTGTGTGTATCTATGTGCATGTGTGTGTGTGCATGTGTGTGTGTTTTTATATGTGTGTGTGTATGTGTTCATACTTATGTGTGTATAGATCTGTCCATGAGCTTGTGTGTGTGTACATGTGCATGTGTTTGTTCTTGTATTTTGGCATGCACATGTTTGTATATGCATATGTACATGTGTGAGTTTTCCTACATATGAATGCATGAGTATGTGTGCTTTTATTAATGTGTCGGTTAATGTTGGAGTGCTTGCATATCTGTGTGTGTTTGTGTGCACACATGTGTGTGTGTTCTTGGTTGCTTGTGTAAATGTGTTTGCACATGTGGGTGTTCATGTGTGCATTTATCTGCATGTTTGAGTGAGTACGTGCATGTTCTCCTATGTATGTGTGCATGTGTGTGCACATATGTGAATGCATGTGCAGATACATACATGTGCATAAGTGCGTGCGTGTGTGTGTGTATGTGTGTGTGCATGCATCTTTGTGTTAATGTCTATGCGTTTGTGTATGCCTATGCTTGCACCCAAGTGTGTTTGTGTGTGCATGCATCTTTGTGTGCGTATTTGTGTGTGTGTATATGCATATCTGTGTACGTGTTTATCAGTTCGTGTGTATGCATGTGTCATGTGCCTACTTGTGCATTTGTTTATGTCTATGTATGTGTGTCTATGTGTGTATGGTGGGTGTGCCTATATTCATGTGTCTATGTGCATGCCATGCATGCAAGTGCATCCATGTCTATGAGCCCATGTGCGGGCATGTCGACAAGTCTATGTGTGTGTGTGTGAGCCTGTGCTTATACATGTTTGTGAATGTGTGTGTGCTTGTGCTACTTGTGCATGTGTATGCATGTACATGAGTGTGTGTGTTTGGGTCTGTGTTTTGGTGTGCTAGTACATGTTTGTTTATGTGTGTGTTTACGCATGTGTGTATGTGCATGTGTGTGCACCTATGTACACATGTGTCTTGTGTGTGTGTGCATGCATGTTTGTTTGTGTATGCATGTGTGAGCATGTGTGTATGTGAGCAAATATGTCTGTTTGCCCCAATATATAGGTATGTTGTGTATGTGTGCATGTGTGGGTGCCTATGTGTGCATGTCAGGTGAGTGTGATAGAATTGTGTGACTATGTGTGTATCTATGTTCATGTACAAACATGCATGTGTGTCTATGTATTTATGCTTAGGTACATGCGCATTTCTCAATTTGTTCATATATGTGTTTTATTTGTGTATAGGAGCAACTATATTCCTTTGTATGTATGTGTTGTGTGTTCATATGTGATTGTGAGTGTCTAATTGTGTGTGTGTGAGTATGGGTGTGCATATGTGTTTTGTGCTTGCACATCCATTGCATTTATATATGTGTGTATGCATGTATGTCTTCTTGTGTATGTACCTATATTTGTGCACATGTATGAGTGTGCATGCATGTGTGTGTGAGAGTGCATGTATTCAAGTTAGTACATAGTACATGTGTCTATGTGTGTGTGCTTGTTTTTGCTTGTGTGTATTTATGTACATATTTGTAGATGTGTGTATGTGTCTATGTTAATGTGCTTATGTGTGAGTACGTGTAAGCATTTGTGTGCCTATAGGTACAGGCAAGTGTGTGTAGGTTTGCATTTGTTTTTACATGTCTAGTTTTGCATGTCTATCCATGTGCATGTGTGTATATGTGTTTTATGTGTGTGCATGTACGTGTTAGTGTGCATGTACGTGTTAGTGTGTGTTCTTGTGTGTGGAATGTTGCAAGTGTGCATGTATTTGTGTGCATGTGTGCATGTGCACATGCGTGAGTGTGTGGCTATATGTGTGTGGGTTTATGTTTACATATGCTTGTGTGTATATGTGTGTGTACATGTGAGCAAGTGCACCGTGCATGTGTGTTTGTGTGTGTGTGTGTGCATATGTGAGTGTGCATATTTGTGCATGTGTCTTTGTGTGTGTGAAAGTGTGTGTGCATGTTTGTCAATACTGTGCATACATACATGCATGTGTGTCACTTATGTCTATGTGTGCCAATGTGTGTGTGCTTATATGTGTGCATGTGTGTTCCTGTATATGTGTGTGCATCAGTTTGTCTGGTTGTGTGTGTGTGAGTTTATCTAACTGTGTGTGATGCAATGTATATGAATGTTTCTATGTGTGTGTGTATCTACATCCATATGCATGTGTGTATTTATGTGTCTATTGGATTTGCATGTGTGTGCACATGTTAATGTGTGTCTTTGTGTGTGTGTGCATGTGTGTGTAGGTGTATATATGCAAGTATGTGTGCTTGTGCATGTACACACATGTGTGTGTGTTTAAGTGCATGCAAGTGTGTGCGTGTGTTTGTGTGTGCAAATTTGCATAGGTGTTTATGGTGTGCATGTGTGTGTGCCTTTGTGAGTTCATATAGGCACATGCATCGATGTATGTGTGGGTTAATCTACATGTGTTCAGGTGTCTGTGAATGTATGCAAATGCATGTGTGTGATTGTGCATGTTTCTACATATGTGTGTGTGAATGTGTCTGTGCAAGCATGCGTACATGTGTCTACATGTGTGTGTGTGTACATTTGTTGTGTGTTTGTGTGTAGGTATGTGTGCAGGTATGTGTGCATGTCTGTGTTCATGTGTGTTTGCACATGTGTGGATGTGCATGTGTTCTTGTATGCTTATACATGTGTGTGTGCATGCATGCATGCGTACATGTCTATATGTGTATGTGCATGTGTACGTGTGTCTTTAAGCATAAGTGTGTTCATGCTTTTGTGTCTGTATGTATTTGAGTATGTGTATATTTTGACGTGTTAGTTTTTGTGCATATGTGCTTATGTGAGTGCATGTGTATGTTCTTGTGCATATGTGTATGCGTGCATGTCCTTGTGTGTGGGCATGTATGTGTGTGTGTGTTTGTATGCATGTCCAAATATGTGTGTATATGTATGTGTGTGTGTGTGCATGTGTGTTTGTGCATGCATTTGAGTGTGTGTACTTGTGTGTATGTGTGCATGTATATGACATGTATATGCATGTGTGGATTTCTGTGTGCGCATACGTGCATACATGCTTCTATGCATGTGTGGGCATGTGTGTTTGTGTGTCTATTTTTGTGTGCATGCATGTCTATGCATGGGTGTGTGTAAGTGCATTTTTGTGTACATGTTCATTTGTATGGTTGCGTGTGCAACTCTTTATGTGTTTATGTGCATGTGTGTGTTCGTGTGTGAGTGTGTTTGTATGCATTTGTGTTCTTGTCATTGAATGTGAGCATATGTGTGTGTGCATGTACATGTCTGCATGCATGTGCATGTGCGTCGCTCTATATATGCAGTGGTCTGTAACTGTGTACACATGTTTGTGTGTGTATGTGTGTGTGTGTGTGTGCTTGTGTGCATACCTGTGTGTGTATGCCTGCATGTATGTGTGCACGTGTACACTTGTATGTATATATGCACAAGCATGCATGTATGCATTTGAGTGTTTGTTTGTATGGGTGTGTGTGTGTGCATGTGTGTGTGTATACATCTGAACATATGTTTTCTTGTGTGTTTGTGTGTGCGGATAGATGCTCATGTGCATGACAGGCATGTATGCAATCATGCGTGTGAGTGTAGGTATGTGTATTTATGTGTGGGTAAGTCGATGGGTGCATGTGCTTGTGCATGTGCATGTGCACATTGTATGTGTGTGTACTTGTGTGTATGTCTTTGTATGTGTGCATGTGCATGTGTGTGCTTGTGTGTTTTTGTGTATTTGTGTGCATATATGGGTGTCCAAGTGTTTATGTATAGTATTTATGCCTGTCTACATGTGTGCATATGTAGGCATGAGTGTGGGTGTGGGTGTGTATGCATGTGCATGTGTGTGTGCCTATATAAGCGTGTGGGCATGTGTGCATGAATGTGTGTGCATACTTACATATTTGTGTTTATACCTTTGTATTTGCATGTATGTTGATGCATGTGTGTGCATGTGTATATGTGTGTGTATGGGAGATTATGCATGGGTATGTGTGTGTACAAGCATGTGTGTGCATGAGTGTGCATGTGTGTGTGTGCACATGTGGTAGAGCATGCATATGCATGTGTGTGTGTTTATTTGCTGGTGAATATATGTGTGTGTGTGTGTGTGTGCTTATACCTATGTGTGAGTGTGCATATGTGTGTGCATTTATAATCATGTGTATGGGTACATGCTTGTGTGCATGTGTGTGCATAGAAACAAATGCATGTGTGTCTATGTATGTGTATACATGTGTGTGTTTGTGCATGTGTGTGTAAATGTGAGAGCATACATGAATGTGTGTTTGTGTGCTCACACATGTGTCTCTATGCATGTGCATGTGCATGGCATTTGTGTCCATGTGTGTTTGCATGCATTCTTGTGCATGTGTGTATGTGTATGTGAATATTTCTACATATATGATTATGTTTGTGCTTGTTTGTGTGCATGTGTGTGCATGCAGACATGTCTGTATGCATTGGCATGAGTGTGTGTTCATATGTGTTCATGTGTGTGTGTTTATGTGCATGTACACTTGTATTTGTGTTCAAGTATGTTTGTGTACATGTTAGTTTATGTGTGCATGTGAGCATGCATATGTGTGTGTGTTTGCATATTCATATGTGAGCATGTTTGTGTGTATATGGGTGTCTGTGTGCAAGCCTATGTGCATGTTTGTATTTGTGCATGTGTGCTTAGTGTGTGTGCATGTGTTATTATTTTCTTATGCTCATATGTATGCATACACATTTTTGTGCATGTGCTTGAGTAATTCTTGCATGTGTTTCCATATGTGCGTGTGTGTGCTGCATGTGTGTGTGTATGTGTTCGTGTGTGTGTATATATGTGTGTAATTGTCCAGTGCACACATTTTCATATGTGTATGTGACCATATATGCTTGTGTGCATGTGTGTTCTTGTAGATGTGTGCATGTTGGTTCTTGTGGTTGTGTTTGTATAGGTGTGTGTGTGTGTCATTGTGTACATGCATATGGGTATATATCTTCTTGTATGTGAATGCATGTGTATGTGTGTGTTCTTGTCTATGGGTTTTTGTGTGTGTTCATTTACATGAGTATACATATGGGTGTGTGTGTGTGTGTGTGGGTGTGTGTGTGTTTATGTGTGTGTGCATGTGCACACACACACATACACACATACACACATATGTGTATGCAAAAACATGTGCGTTGTCTGTCAATGTGTCTAGTAGTTCTATGTGTCAGTGTGTGAGTGTTTGTGCGTGCATGTGTGTGTGAATCTAGGCATAGTGTCTGTGTCGGTGTAGGTTTGTTTATGTCTGCTTATGTTCTTGTGTGTATGTGATTATGCATTTGTGTGCATACGTGTCTGTATGCATGCAACTTTTATGTGTGTATGGTGTCTTTCTGTTTGTGCATGTTTTTGAGTGCGTGAGCCTATACATGCATTTGTGTGTGCTTGCAAGTGTTTATGTGCATGTTTGTGCATATGCATGCATGGTTGTTTGTGTGTATGCATGTGCTTGTATACATGGATGTATAGATGCTTTCATGTGTGTGTGTGTTTGCATATGTTTATGCATGTGTGCTTGTGTATGTGTGTGTGTGTGTATGCATATATGTGTGTGTGTGCATCTATGCATTTTTGTGCACATGAGTGTGTTTGTGTGTGCACATGTGTTCATATATGTGTCCTTAAGCATGTGTGTGTGTGTGGGTAAGTGTTTGGGTGTTTGTGCATAAGTGTTTGTGGGTGTGTCTATGTACTTGAACATGTGTGCGAATTTCCATGTGTGCATCAATGTTTGGGTGCACATGTTGGCAAGGGTGTGTGTCTCTGTGTATTTGTGCACATGTATGCACATTTGTGAACATATGTATGTACGTGTGAGTGTGTGTATACATGTGCATGTACTTATATGTGTATGTGTGTGTGTGTGTCTATGTGCATATATTTATGTATCTATGTGTGTGTATGTGCCTATCTATGGCTATGTGTGCATATATGCATGTGTGTGTATGTGGTGTGTTCATACATGTGTATATATGTGAGTATGTATGTGTATGTGTGCACATGTGTGTGTGCATGTGCATGTATGTTTGTGTGTCTACATGTGAGTGTGTGTGGGCACATGTGCTTGTGACTACATGTGTAAATGTGTGTGTGCACACGTGTATGCCTATGTGTGCACATATATGTGTGCATATGTGTGAATGTGTATGCATGTATGTGTGTTTATGTGTGTGTACATATGTGCATGTCTATATGTTCATGCATATGTGCACGTTCATGTTTGCATTTGAGCAGACTTGTAAGAGTGTGTATTCTTATGTGTGTGTGCGTGCAAGTGTTTATGCATCTGTGTTTGCTTGTGTATGCATGTATGTTTCAATATATGTGTTTGTGTGAGTGTGTGCATGTGTATACGTGCATGCATGTGTGTGTATGTTTGTGTGTACACAATTGTGTGCATGCATTTGTGTGTGTAAGGGTGCATGTGCATGTCTACGTGTGTGCATATGCATGTGTGTGCATGGTCATGTGTGTGTGTCTATATGCCTATTTGTGTATATGTGTGCCTATTCATGTATGCATGTGGAGATGTTTATATGTGTTTGTGTAGGTTTGTGTGTAGATACCTACATATGTATGTGTTTGTGTGTGGGTGTGTGTAGCTATGTGTGATTGTGGTTGTACGGGTGTGTTGCATGGGTATGTGTAGTTGTGTGCATTTTTGCTTGTGTGTGTTTGAGACTTTATGTGTATGTATGCATGTTCATGTGAATGTCTATGTGTGTACATCGACATGTGTATACGTGTGTCCTTTTATATGTGTATATGTGTGTTCATTTGTCTGGGCGTGTGCTTGGGTGTTTGTGTGTGAGTGCATAAGTGTGTTTGTGTGTGTGGATGGCTACATGTGTGTGCGTGCATATGTGGGTGTGTATGTGTGATGTGTACATGTGTGTGAGGGCATGTGTCTGGTGTGTGTGTGCGAGCAAGTGTGTGTGTGTGTGCATGCAAGTGTATGTGGCATGAGTGTGTGTGGGCATGAGTGTGCTGGTGCATGTGTGTGTAGGTTTTTGTGTGCAGGTGTGTGTGTGTGTGTGTACATATATGAATGTGTTTGTATGTGTGTGTGTGTGTGTGCATGTGAATAGATATTTGTGTGTGTGTGGGTGCATTTATGCATGAGTGTGCACATGTTTGTGCATGTATGAATGTCAGCATACATATGTGTCTTTGGTGTGTATGTGTGGGTGCATGTATATGTCTATGTGTCTGTACATGTGTGTGTGTAAGTGCATGTGTGTGTATAAACGTGTGTACATGTTTGGGTATGTGCATATGTGTGTGTGTGCATGTGTGTATGCTTGACTATGCTTTTGGGTGTGTATGTATGTTTGAGTGTGTGAGTGTGAGTGTTCACATGTGTGTGTGCACATATGTGTGTGCCTTTGTGTTTACATGTGCGTCTGCTTTTGTGTTTGCATGTGTGTTTGTATGAGTGCATGTTTGCTTTTGTGCAAGTGCATCTATGTGTGTTGGTATGCATGTGTGTTAATGGGTACACTTGTGGATATGAGTGTGCATGGGTGCATATGCACATGTGTGCATGCATGTGTGTGTGTTTGTATGCGTGCATCTATATATGCATGTTTGTGTGTGCAAGTGTATGGGTGTGTGTGTGTGCATGCATGTGTGTGTAGGTGTGCTTGTGTACATGCATGGATGTGTGCAAATGTACATGTTTTCATGTGTACATATCTTTATGTGTGTGCATGCATGTGTGTGTGTGTACGTGTGTTTGTGTAGTCATTTATGTGTGTGCATCTATGTCTCTCCATATGTTTGTGCATGTTTGAGTGTAAGTGTGTGTGTGTGTGTGTATGTGCTTGTACATGTATTTCCATGTGCATGTGCATCTATGTAGGTACACATACTTGGCCATGTTTTTGTGTATTTTTTATGTTTGCATCTGTATATGTTTGTACATGTGTGTGTGCGCTTTTGTGGGTGTGTGGGTGCATGCATGTGTACTTAAGTGCGTGCATTCATGTGTGCATGTGTGCGTGGGCATGTGCTTGCTTGTGTGTGAGTGTGCATGTATTTGTGTATGTCTATGTGTGTGTGTGCATGTTTGTGCATATGAGGTGTGTGTAGTTGTGTGATGCATGCAAGTTTGCATATGTATGGGTGTTACTATGCTTGTGAGTGAGTGCATGTGCTAATGTGTGTGTGTGTGTGCATCCTCACATCTGTATTCTTGTGTTTTTTCTTATGTATGCATGTGTTCTTGTATATATGCATGTTCCTTTGTGTGTGTGTGTGTGCATGTGTGTGTGTGAGGTGCATTTATGCACTTATGTGAGTACGTGAATGTCTATATGTGTGCATTCATGTATGTAAGTGTGTATCTATTTTTGTGTCTGCATATGTGTAATGTATATATGTGTGCGTACATGTTCATTTATGTGCACATGAATGTGTGCATGTGTGTGTGCTTATGTGTGAATGGGTGTATGCACTGGTTTATGTGTGTGTGTGCATGTGTTTGTCAATAGGTGTGTGTTTGAGTGCACATGCACACGTGTGTGAATGGGTGAGTGTGTAGGTTTGTGTATCTATTCATGTGCATGGGTGTATCTATGCCTTTTTGTGTGCTTGTGTGCATGTGCTTATGTGTTGTGATTACACATGCACATGTGTGCTTTTGGTGTGTGTGCTATGCAAGTGTATTCGTGTGTATATGTATGTGTGCGTGTTCGTGCATGTGTGCGTGTGTGCATGCATGTGTATGCATGAGATTGTGCAAATGTGTGTGTGTGTGAGTTTGAGTATGTGCACATATATGTGTGTCTATGTGTGCACATCTTTGTATGCCTGTGTACTTACGCGTACGTGCATGCGTGTTTTTGTGTACATTTGTTATTGCTTGTGCATGTGTGCGTGTTGTTGTACACCCAATTGTGTGTGCATGAGCATACATACATGCATGTGTGCATATGTGTGCACATCTATCTATTTGTACATGTGCATGTGCATGTGCATGTGTAAGTGTATGAACATGTTTGCGTGTTTACAAGTGCATGTGTGTGTACATACATGCTAGTTTTTCTTGTGTGTGAGTGTGCATGTCTGTATGTGTTTTTATTTATGCATTTATGATTCTCTTTGTGTGTATGCTTGTGTGCGTGGATGTGTGTGTGTGTGTGTGAAAGGGCATGAGTATTTGTCTGTGTGTGTGCCTATGGATGTGCATGTGTGCTTGTGTATGTGTGTGTGTGCATGTGTGTGCATATGGTTGTGTGCGTGTGTGTATCTATGTGTGTGTTTTTTTGTGTTTGTGTGGTTGTGAGCATGTGTGTGTACGTGGGTGTGTTCATGGTTGCATTTGTGCATGTACGCATACGTGTGAGCATGTTTGCATGCATGTGTGTGGGTGTGTGTGCTTGCTTGCATGCATGTATGCTTATTTGTGTGTGTGGCTGTGTTCGTCAATGTGTGTGTGCCTGCATATGTTTATGCATTTGTGTGTGTGTGTGTGTGCTTTTATTTTGTAAGTGTGTGCATATGCATCAGTTTACAAGTGTGCATGGGTATGTGCATTTGTGTGCATGTGCATTAGCATGCATGGGTGCATATATGTGTGTGTACATTTGTGTATGTATGCATGTTTGTTTATATGAGTGCATGGCGAAGCGCATGTGCATGTGTTCATGTGTGTGGATGGGTGTAGTGATGTGTGTGAGTGCATGTGGCTGTGCACTTGTGTTTGCATGTACATGCGTGTTCATATGTGTGTGTACATGTGTGTGTGCTCTTGTGCGTGCATATGTGCATGTGTATCTATGTGCATGCATCTTTGTGTGAGCAAGCATATGCATGTGCTGGTGTGTGCCTGCATGCTTTTTTGTGTGTGACTATGTGTGTACTTATGTACATATGTGTATGTATTTTTGTGTTTGTGCATGAGTGTATTTATTTGTGCATGTACATAAGTGCGTGCATGTGTGTGTTTGTGTGTATGTGGGCAAGAGTGTGATGATGTTTGCACAAGTTTGTGTATCTGAGCATGTGCATGATAGTGTATGTTCATGTGTGTGTTTGTTTACATGTGTTTATGTGTGAGAATTTATGTGCATGTGCTTGAGTGTTTGTGTGTGTGTGAATATTTGTGTGCATATGCTTGAGTGTGTGTACATGTGTTTGTGTACACATGTGTACGTGTGTTTTTGCACTCGCTTTTTGTGACTATGCATTTGTATATGTATTGTGCATCTATGCATGCATGTGTGTTTGTTTGTGTGTCTATATTTGTGTGTATATGCGTGTCTGTGTTCTTATGTGTGATTGCATAATTGTGTGCATATAAGTGTTTGTGTGTGCATTTGTACATGTTAGCTTGTTTGTGCATGTCTGAGTGTGTGCTTGTGCATATGTACAAGTGGTCATGCATTTTTGTGTGTGTGTGTGTGTGCATGCTTGTGTGAGTTTGTGGGTTCTTGTGTGTGGTTCCATGTGTTGAGATGTGTGTGACGTTGTACATGTTGTTTCATCTACATGTGTGTCTGCTTGTTTGTGCATTTGTGCAGGTGTGGGTATGTCTCTATGTGTATGTGCATTTGTGCATGTGTGTGTGTATGTGTGTGTGAGAGTGGGTTGTGTCAATATGTTTGCAAGTACAAGTGTGTACATGTGTGCATGCATGCACACACATTTGTGCGTGTGGGTACATGCATGTGATAATGTGTTCAAGTCTATATGTGCATGTATGTGTGCATGATTTTGTGTGAGTTTGTGGGTGTGTGTGTGCACATGTGTGTGGATGCGAGCATGTCTACATCCTTGTCTGATTGTGTGTGTGTGTTTGTGTATGTGTGTTTGTGCATGTGTGCAAGCGTGTCTTTGTGTCCATGTGTGTGTGCATCTATGTGTGTGTCTTCATGTATGTGTGCTTGTGCATGTGTGTTTATGTCTTGTGCATGTATATGTGTGTGTGTGTGCGTGTGTGTGCATGTTCATGTGTGCTTTTGAATGTGTGTGTGTGTACATGTCTTTGTGTCCATGCACATGTGCATTTGTTTATGGGTGTGTGTGTGGTGTGCATGTGTTAATGTGTGTGCATGCATGTGTGTGTTCATTTGTGCATTTGTTTATGTGTGTTTGCATGTGCATGTGCTTATATTTTTATACATGTGTGTGCATATGTGAGTGCTTCAATTTGGTTTTATTTGTGTATGTTTGTGCATAGGTGTGTGCTTGTGTGCATACATACATGTGTCTTTGTCAGCACTTGCGTATGTGTATATGTTTGTGTTTGTGTTTTTGTGTGTTTGTGTTTTTGTGTGTTAGTGTTTGAGTTTTTGTGTGTGTCTGTAAATGTGTAGTTATGTGTGCACATTTGCATGTGTGTGGTTGTGTGTGTGTACATGTGCATGTGCAAAAGTGTGAGTACATAAGTGCAATTATGTGTACAGGGCTATGTATGTGTGCTTTTGTGTGCTTGTGTGTGTGTGTATGCATGCATATGCAAGCATGGGTGTGTGCATGCATGGTTGTTTGTGTGTGACTATGCATGTGCTTGTGTACGCATGTGTATGTATGCATCTGTGTGTTTGTGCATGGGTGTTTTTATTCATGCATGTGCGTAAGCACGTGCATGTGTGTTTGAGTGTATGTGGGCAGGAGTGTGAGGGTGTATGCATGTGTGTGTATCTATGCATGTGCATGTTAGTGTATGTTCGTGTGTGTGTTTGTTTGCATCTGTGCATATGTGAGTATTTGTGTGCAAGTTCTTGAGTATGTGTCTTTTTGTGTGCTTGTGGTTGAGTGTGTGTACATGTGTTTGTGTAGACATATGTATGTGTCTATTTGCACTCACTTTTTGTGACTATGCATTTGTGTATGTATTGCAAATCTATGTGTGCATGTGCATGAGTTTATATTTGTGTGTATATACGTGTCTTTGTGGCTATGTGTGTCTACATGATTGTGTGCATACGAGTGTGTGTGTGTGCATTCTAGCTTGTTTGTGCATGTACGAGTGTGTGCTTGTGTATATGTGTAGGTGGTAATGCTTGTTTTTGTGTGTGCGTATACTTATGTGAGCTTGTGGGTGCATGTGTGTGGTTCCATGTGTGCAAGTGTGCGCATCACTGTGCATGTTTTGTATGACTACGTGTGTGTCTGCTTGTGTGTGTATTTGTATAGGTGAGTGTATGTGTGTGTGTGTGTGTATGTGTGTGTGAGAGTGGGTTGTCCCAATATCTATGTAAGTGCATGTGTGTGTGTGTTTGCATGCATGCACAAATATTTGAGTGCATGGGAACCTGCATGTGATAACGTGTTCATGTCTATATATACATGTATGTGTGTATGATTTTGTGTGTGTGTGTATGTGCATATGTGTGTGTACATATACACATGTGTGTGCACATGTGTGTGGGTGCAAGCATGTCTACATCATTGTCTGTGTGTGTGTGTGTGTGTGCATATGTGTGTGTACATATACACATGTGTGTGCACATGTGTGTAGGTGCAAGCATGTCTCATCATTGTCTGTGTGTGTGTGTGTGTGCATGGGTGTAAGTTTGTTTGTGCATGTATGCAAGCATGTTTTTTTGTTATTATCTGTGTGCATCTATGTGTGTGTGTACATGTCTATGTGCCTCTATGTGTCTGTTTATGTGTTAGTGCATTTATGTGTGCATGCATGTGTGTGTGTGTGCATTTACATGTGTGTGTAGGTGGGTTTGTGTGGGTGTGCACATGCATTTGTGTATGGGTGTGTATGGGATGCATATGTTAGTGTGTGTGCATGCTTGTGTAAGTGTTCATATGTTTGTACATGTGTGCATGTGTGAGTATTTTATTGTGGTTCTACATGTTTATGTTTGTGTGTAAGTGTGTGCTTGTGTGCATGTATACATGTGTCTCTATGAGCACACGCATATGTATATGTGTTAGTTTGTGTGTGTGGTTACGTGTCTGTGTTTTTGCATGTATGGTTGTGTGTGTGTAAATGTATATGTGTCAATGTGTGTGTGCATATGTGTTACTCTTTGTTCATGCCTATGCATGTGTGCCTCTATGTGCATGTGTGTTTATTTCTTTGTGTGTGTGTGTGTGCATGTGGGTGTGCATGTGTCTATGTATACAGGTGGGTACATTATTTGCATGTGTGTATCTACGTGTGTGTGTGTGGATGTGCATGTGTGCGTGCCTATGTAAGCATGTGTGTGTGCATATGTATGTGCCTGTGCTTGCATGTGACTATGAATGTTAGCCACGTATGCATGCGTGCATGTGTGCATATGTTCATGTGGATATAGGACCATGTGTTTACGTATCTGAGTGTGCATGCATGTGTGTAATTACATGTGTTTGTGAGTGCAAATTTGTATTCATTTGAATGCCGGTCTGTGTGCATGCATGTGTATGTGCATGTACATTTGCATATGCTTGTGTGCATGTTTGAGTGTGCGTTTATGTGCGTGCATGTGCTAATGCATGTGTGTGTTTGTGCTTGTGTATGTGTTGCATGTGCATGTGTGTGTGCATTTGCATGTTTTTGTTTTTGTGGATGTGTGTGTGAGAAGGTGCATGTGTGCACAAGTGTCCATAAATGTGTATGTAAGTGCTTGTGTGTGTGTGTGGGTGTATATGCATTTGTTTGTGCATGTATGATCTTGTGTGTCTCCTTTTGAGCATGCAGGTTTGCATGTATACTTCTGTAGGTGTGTGTGCCTATGTGTGCATGAATGTGCACATGCATGTATGTGTGTGTGCATACATGTTTGTATAGGGGCTTGTTTGTGTGTGTGCAAGTGTGTATGTGTATGTGTATATGTGCACGCTTATTTTGTTTGAGGGTTTGTTTTTGTGTGTGTATATGTGCATGTGTGTGCATTTATATGCATGTGTGTGTATGTATAAGCATATTTATAAGTCTTTTTATGCATGCATGCATGTAAATATGACATGTGCATTTACATTTGTTTATTTGTCTATTTGTGTGTTTTAGGCATGTGTTTATCTGTGTGTGCATGTGCATATGTATGCATGTGTTTTTGCATTCTTGTCCATGTATGTATGTGTGCATATGTTGCATATGTGTGATCATTTGTGTGTGCTTGCACCTATGCATGTCCGTGTGTGTACACATGCTTGTGCATGCATGCATGTGTGTTTGTGCGCACGTGCATGTCCTTGTGTGTGCATAGGCATGTGTATTGTGTGTTCGTTCATGTTTGAGTGCATATGCATTTGTGCATTTTTATGCATGTGTGTGTGAATGTACACGTGTGCGTGAATGTACATGTCTATATGTGTGCATGTGTCTTCTTATCTACATGCATGCAGGTTCATGCATGTTTTCATGTTGTACATGTGTGCAATCTTACATGTGTGTGTGTGTGTGTGCATTTATGTGGACATGCGTGTATGTTTGTGTACATACCAATACTTGTCTGTGTGTGTGTCTATATGTAGGTGTGTCTGTGGTTGTGTGCACTTTGTGTGGATGTGTATGCTGGTTTGTGGTTGTGGTTTTGTGTCTAGTTGTGTGTGTGCATGTGTTTGTCTATGCATGAACAAATGTGTGTTTGTTTATGCATGTGTGCCTATGTTTGTATTCATGTATGTATGAATGTATGTGCTTGCATGTGTATGAATGTGTGTGTTTGTGTGTGTGTTCATGTTTATAAGTTATTGTGTTTGTTTGTGCTAGTGAGTGTATTTCTGGGCATGTATAGAAATGCACCTGTGCGGGCATGTGTATGAGTGTTTGGGTGCAGGTGCCAGTGTGTGCATGTGCATGTGTGTGCTTGTGTGTTCCTATACATTAGTTTGTGTCCATGTGTGTGTATGGGCATTTGTGTGCATGCACATGTGTTTATGCAAGTGTCTACATGTGGATGAGTGCAAGTGTGTGTGTGTGTGCATGTGTTTGCATGTGTATATGTGTTTGTGTGTGTCTGTCCATAGGCATGTATATTTGCATGCATTTGTGTGTGTGTGTGTGTATGTGTATGTGTGTCTAAGTATGTGTCTATGTGTATATGTAGTGTGTATTTTTATGTGCATGTGTGTAGGTTTGCATGTGTGCATGCACATATGTATTCTTGTTTACATATCTATTTGCATTTGTGTGTGCATGTTTGTGTGGTTGGGTGTGTGTATTTATGCATGTGTCTACATTTATGTGTCTATATGCATATGTATATGTTTGTGTATGCATATGTATGTGTATGTTTAAATATATGTATGGTTTTGTGTGTGTGTGTGCATGTGTATATATGCTTGTGTTCATGTGTGTGCATTTGACTGTGTGGGGTTGTGTGTATGTGTGCATGCATGTATTGGTGAGTGTGCCCACAAATGTGTGCGTGTGTGAAAGTTCACATGTACATATGAGTGTGTGTGGGTGCAAGTGTTCGTTTGTTTGTGTGCTGGTGTGTGTGCTTGCACCTATGTATGTTTGTGTGTGTATGTGTGCTTGTGCATGCATGCATGTGTGTTTGTGTGCATGTGCATGTCCTTGTATATTGTGTGTTCATGCATGTTTGAGTGCATATGCATTTATGCATTTTTGTGTATGTGTGTGTGTCAATGTACATGTGTATATGTGTGTGTGTGTGCATGTGTCTTCTTAACTACATGAGTGTGGGTTCTTTTTTGCTCTCGTGTTGTACAAAAGTGCAAGTGTGTGTGTGAATTTATGTGTACATGTGCGTATGTTTGTGTACATACCAATGCTTGTGTGTGTGTGTGTGTGTCTATGCTTAGGTGTCTGCGTGGTTGTGTTCACTTTGTGTGGATGTGTATGTTAGTTTGTTGGTGTGGTTGTATGTCTTTTTTGTATGTGTGCTTGTGCCTGTGTATGCATGCACAAGTGTGTGTTTATTTATGCATGTGTGTCTGTGTATGTATGTGCTTGCATGTGTGTGAATGTGTTGTGTGTGTGTATGCATGTGTACGTGTTATTCTGTGTTTTATTGTGCTAGTGTGTGTATTTGTGGGCATGCATAGAAATGCACCCATGCAGGCATATGTATGTGTGTTTGTGTGTAGGTGTCAGTGTGTGCTTGTGCATGTGTGTGCTTGTGTGTTCCCATGCATTAGTTTGTGTCCATGTGTGTGTATGGGCATGTGTGTGCATGCACATGTGTTTGTGCAAGCAATTGTCCACATGTGCATGAGTGCGAGTGTGTGTGTGCATATGTTTTCATGTGTATGCATGTTTGTGTGTCTCTACCCATAGGCATGTATGTATGCATGCGTTTTATATGTGTGTGCATGTGTATGTGTGTTTGAGTATGTGTCTACATGTATATGTAGTACATATATGCATGTGCATGTGTATTTGTGTGGATGTGTGTATATATGTGTGTGTGTGTGCATGTTTGTGTGCTTGTGTGTGTTTATGCATGTGTCTATGTTTACGTGTCTATATGCATATGTATATGTTTGTGTATGCATATGTATGTGCATGTTTATGTATATGTGTGGTTTTGTGTGTGTGTGCATGTGTATATATGCTTTTGTGCTTATGTGCATGTGTGTGCATTTGACCATGTGGGGTTGTTTGTATGTGTTCATGTTTGAATAGGTGAGTGTGCCCACAAACATGTGTGTCAGTGAAAGTTCACTTGTACATATGACTGTGTGTGGGTGCAAGTTTCCATTCATGTGTGTGGTTGTTCATGTGTGTGTGAGTGTATGTTTATGTATGCATGTTCATACATGTGCATGTAAGAAAATATATGTGTGTGTGTGTGGGAGAGTGAACGTGTTTGTGTGTTTGTGCGTGTGTTCACATGTGCATGTCCAACTATAAGATTGTGCATGTGTGTTTGCTTGTGTGTGCACGTGTGCATACTTGCATGTGTGAGTGTGCATGTATGTACATGTGTTTGCATTTGTGTGCACCTATGTACATGTGTGTGTGTGTATGTATTCATACATGTGTGTGCATAGATGTGTCCATGAGCATGTGTGTGTGTACATATGCATGTGTTTGTGCTTGTATTATGGCATGCACATGTGTGCATATGCAAGTGTCTATGCATATCTACATGTGTGAGTTTTTGTACCTATGAATGCATGAGTACATGTGCTTTTATTAATGTTTGATTCATGTTGGAGTGCTTGCATGTGTGCGTGTGTTTGTATGTGTTTGTGTGCACATGTGTGTGTGTTCCTAGTTGCTTGTCTGATGTATTCGTGCATGTGTGCATTTATCCGTATATTTGGGTGAGTACGTGCATGTTCTCCTATGTGTGTGTGCATGTGTGTATACATGTGCATACATGTGTGTGTGTGTGCATGCATCACTGTGTTAATTTTTGTGTTTGTGTATGTCTATGAATGCACCCCATGTGTGTTTGTATGTGTGTGTGTATCTTTATGTGCATATGTGTGTACGTGTGTAAGTGCATATATGCATCTATGTGCATGTTTATCAGTTTGTGTGTATGCATGCATCTATATGCCTATTTTTTTATGTGTCTATGTGTGTGCATGCATGTATATATGTGTGAGCGTGGGTGTGCCTGTATTCATGTGTGTGTGTGTATGCTATGCATGCATGTGCATGCTTGTCTGTGAGCCAATGTGTGTGCATGTTGACAAGTCTATGTGCGTGTGAGCCAGTGCTTGTACATGTAAGTGAATGTGTGTGTGCTTGTGCATACACATGCATGTGCATGAGTGCATGTTTTGATGTATTAATGCATGTTCATTTATGTCTGTGTGTTTGTGCATGTGTGTATGTGCATATGTCTACACCTGTGTACACATGTGTCATGTGTGTGTATGTGTGCATGCATGTTTGTTTGTGTATGCATGTGTGAGCTTGTGTGTATGTAAGCATATATGTGTGTGTGCCTCATTGTGTAGGTGTGTTGTGTATTTGTGCATGTGTGGGTGCATTTGTGTTCATGTCAGATGAGTGTTAAAGCATGAGTGAATGCATGTGTGTGTGTGACTATGTGTGTATGTGTGTGCATTTGCAAGCATGCATGTGTGCCTATGTATTTATCCTTAGGTACATGTGCATTTCTCTATTTGTGAATATATGTGTTTGTTTGTGTGTGTGTGTGTATAAAAGCAACTATATGCCTTTGTGTATATGTGTTGTGTGTTCATGTGTGAGTGAGTGTGTGATTATGTGACTATAGGTGTGCATATGTGTTTGTGCTTGCACGCTCATGCATGCATATATGTGTATATGTATGTATGTGTTCTTGTGTACATATCTATGTTTGTGTGCATGTGTGTGTAGGAGTGCATGTATTCATGTCAGCACATAGTATATGTGTCTATGTGTGTGTGCTTCTTGGTTCTTATGGTATTTGTGTGCATCTTTGTTTCATGTGTGCATATCTCTATGTTAATGTGCTTATGTGCATGTGTATGCAAGCATTTGTGTGCATGTGGGTATAGGTGAGTATGTGTAGGTTTACATTTGCTTACATTTGCATGTCTAGTTTTGCATGTCTGTCCAAGTGCACGTGTGTACATGTGTTTCATGTGTGTGTATGTGAATAGTTGTGTGTGTGCATGTGCATGTTAGTGTGTGTGTGTGTGTGTTCTTGTCTATGGCATGTATGCAAGTGTGCGTGTGTGCATGTGTGCGTGTGCACGTGCATAAGTGTGTGGCCATATGTGTGTAGGTTTATGTTTACATATGCATGTGTGTATATGTGTGTGTACATGTGTGCACGTGCAGATGTGCATGTGGGTTTGTGTTTGTGGGTGTGTGCATGTGCACACATGCATGTGTGTCACTTATGTATGTGTGTGCTTATGCATGTGCATGTGTGTTCTTTTATATGTGTGTGTGTGTGAGTTTGTCTGGTTGTGTGTATGAGTTTATCTGGCTGTGTGTATGTTGTGATGTATATGCATGTGTTTATGTGTGTGTGTGTGTGCATTTCTACATCCATGTGCATGTGTGTATTTGTGTGTCTGTTGGGTTTGTGTGTCTGTGTGCACATGTGCATGTGTGTGTTCGTGTGTGTGTGTGCATGTGTGTGTAGGTGTGTGTATATGCATGTATTTATGCTCCTACATAAATTTGTGTGTCTGTGTGCTTGTGCATATGCACACTTGTGTGTGTGTAGGTGCATACAAGTAGTGTGTGTGTATGTGCAGATTTGCATAGGTTTTTATCGTGGGCATGTGTGTTTGTGTGCCTTTGTGAGTGCATATAGAAACATGTGGGTGTGTGTGAGTGAGTGTGCATGTGTTCATGTGTCTATGAATATGAGTAAATGCATGTGTGTGATTGTGCTTGTGTAAACATATGTGTGTGTGCAAACATGTGTGCATGGTGTTTACATGTGTGTGTGTACATGTGTTGTGTGTGAGTGCATGTATGTGTGTGTGTTTGTGTTCATGTGTGTATACATGTGTCTATATGCACATGTGTTCTTATATGCTTATACATGTGTGTGTGTGCATGCAAGCATGCATTCATGTCTATATGTGTGTGTGCATGTGCATGTGTGTGTGTTTGTGCTAATGTGTGTTCATCCTCTTGTGTGTATATGTATTTGAGTATTTGTTTGTTTTCATGTATTAGTTTTTATGCATATGTGCTTATGTGAGTGCATGTATATGTGCTTGTGCATATGTGTATGTGTGTGTGTCCTTGTGTGTGGGCATGTGTGTGTGAATGTGTGTGTACATGTATGTGTGTGTTTGGGTGTGTGTGCATGTGTGTGTTTGTGCATGCATGCATGTGTGTGCATATGAGTGTGTGTGCTTGTGTGTATGTGTGCATGTATATGACATGTCTGTGCGTGTGTGGATTTGTGTGTGCATGCTTGTATGCATGCTTGTGTACATGTGTGGGCATGTGTGTTTGTGTGTCTATTTTTGTGTGCATGCATGTCTATACATGGATGTGTGCAAGTGTATTTTTGTGTACATGCTGTATGTGTGTATGGTTATGTGTACTACTCTTTATGTGTTTGTTTGCATATGTGTGTTCATGTGTGGGTGTGTTTCTATGCATGTGTGTGCTTGTTTTTGAATGTGTGCATGTGCGTGTGTGTGTGTGGGCATGTACATATCTGCATGCATGTGCATGTGTGTCTCTTTATATATGCAGTGATCTATAACTATGCACATGTGCCTGTGTGCCTGCCTCTGTGTGTGTGTACCTATGTGTATATGTTCGCATATATGTGTGCACGTGTACACTTGTATGTATGTGTGCACAAGCATGTGTGTATGCGTTCGAGTGTTTATGTGCATAGGTTTGTGTGTTGGCATCTGTGTCTGGGTGTGTGTGAGTGTACATGTGTGAGTGTATACATATGAGCATATGTTTTCTTGTGTGTTTGTGTGTGTGGATGTTTTCATGTGTGCATGACATGCATGTAGGCAGTCATGAATATGAATCTGGGCATGTGTATTTGTGTGTGGGTAGGTGGATGTGTGCATGTGCTTGTGCATGTGCATGTGCATATTTCATGTGTGTGTGTACTCTTGTGTATGTCTTTATATGTGTGCATCTGCATGTGTGTGCTTGTGTCTTTTTGTGCATGTGTGTGCATATGTCGGTGTACAAGTGTTTGTGTATAGTATGTATGCATGTCTACATGTTTGCATGTGTAGGCATGAGTGTGGATGTGGGTGTGAGTGTGTGTGCATATGCATATGTGTGTTCTTATATGAGTGTGCAGGCATGTGTGCATAAGTGTGTGTGCATACCTACATCTTCATGTTTATATCTTTGTTTCTGCATGTATGTTGATGTGTGTGTGCATGTGTATATGTGTGTGTGTGTGTATGAGAGATTGTGCATGGGTATGTATGTGTACATGCATGTCTATGAGCATGTGATAGAGCATGCATATACATGAGTGTGTGTGTTTGTTGGTGAACATATGTGTATGTGTGTTTTTGTGTGCTTATACCTATGTGTGAGTGTTCATGTGTGTGTGCATTTATAATCATGTGCCTGGGTGCATGCTTGTGTGCATGTGTGTGCATAAATACAAATGCATGTGTGTGCATGTGTATGCACATGAGTGTTCTCTATATTAGTGTGGGCATGTCTACGTGGCTGTGCATGTGTATACATGTGTGTGTGTGTGTGTGCATGTGAGAGCATACATGATTGTGTGTTTGTGTGCTCACACATGTGTCTCTGAGCATGTGCATGTGCATGTGTACATGGTTGTGTGTGCATGTGTATGCATGTGCATATGTTTGATTGTTGGTGTGTGTGCATGCATTCTTGCACGTGTGTGCATGTGTCTATGTGTATGTGCATATTTCTACATGTATGATTATGTTTGTGCTTGTTTGTGTTCATGTGTGTGTGTCCATGCATGTTTGCATGCATTGGCATTAATGTGAATGAGTGTGTGTTCATGTGTGTGTGTATGTGTGCATGTGCATGTGTATTTGTGTTCATATATGTTTGTGTACATGTTATTTTATGTGTGCACGTTAGCATGTGTATGTATGTGTGTGTTTGCATGTTCATATGTGAGCATGTTTGTGTGTGTATGGGTGTGTGTGTGCAAGCTTGTGTGCATGTGTTATTGTTTGCTTGTGCTCATATTTATACATACACATTTTTGTGCAAGTGTGTGAGTCATGCTTGCGTGTGTGTCTATCTGTGAGTGCATGTGTTGCTTGTGTATGAGCATGTATTCTTGTGTGTTTGTACATGTGTGTAATTGTCCATGTGCACACATTTTCATATGTGTATGTGAGCATATATGCTTGTGTGCATGGATGTTCTTGTGGATGTGTGCATGTTCGTTCGTGTAGTTATGTGTTTATATAAGGGTGTGTGTCATTGTGTACATGCATATGTGTATGTTTGCATGTGTATATATCTTCTTGTGTGTGTTCATCTACATGAGTGTGCATCTTGGTGTGTGTGTGTGAGTATCCATATGGGAGTGTGTGTTTGGGTGTGTGTATTTGTGTGTGCATGTGCATGCACGTACACCAATGTGTATGTAGGAACATGTGTGTTGTGTGTGTCAGTGTGTGTCTGTGTTGTGAGTGTTTGTGGTACATGTGTGTGTGAATCTAGGCATAGTGTCTATATGGGTGTAGGTGTGTTATGTGTGCTTATGTTCTTGTGTGTGTATGTGATTATGCATTTGTGTGCACACATGTCTATATGCATGCATCTTGTAGTGTTTATGGTGCCTTTGTGTGTGCATGTTTATGTGTGTGAGCCTATACATGCATGTGTGTGCATGCACGTGTTTATGTGCAGTTTGTGCATAGGCATGCATGCTTGTTTGTGTGCATGCGTGCTTATATACATGCATGTACTATGTTTTCATGTGTGTGTGTGTGTTTGCATATGTTTAAGCACATGTCTTTATGTATGAGTGTGTGTGTGTGTGTGTGTGCATGTGTTGTGCATCTATGACTTTGTGTGTAGATGAGTGTGTTTGTATGTGCTCATGTATGCATATGTGTGTCCTTATGCATGTGTGTGCATGTGTGCAGGGTCTTTGGGGTGCTTGTGCATTAGTGTTTTTGTGTGTGTGTGTGTATGTGTGTGCTTGGACATGTGTGTCAATGTCTATGTGTGCATCAATGTTTGGGTGCACATGTTGGTAAGTGTGCATGTGCTGTCTGCGTGTGTGCATATACATGTGTATGTGTGATCTGTGTGTGTGTGTGTCATATGTCTATTTGTGTGTATGTGTGTTTGTTGTGTCATGTGTGGTGGACATGTTTCCATGTGTTTGTGTGCGTTTGTGTGTAGATACCTTCATGTGTATGTGTGTGTGTAGCTGTGTGTAGGTGGTTTGCAGTAGTGTGTTTGTGTGTGCATTTGTGCTTGTGTGCATGCTTGTGTGAGAATGTATAAGTATGGGTGTACATGCATGCATATGTTTGTGTGTGCATTTGTGTATTGATCATGTGTGTTTTTGTGTGTGTTTGAGACTCTATGTGTACGTATGCATGTGCATGTGAATGTCTATGCATGTGCATGATGTGTGTATGCATGTGTGCTTGTATATGTTTATATGTGTATTCATTTGTGTGTGTGTGTAATATTTGTGTATGTGGATGTGTGCATGTGTGTATGCATGTGTGCATGCATTTGGGCATATGTGTGTGTATGTGTGATGTGTACTTGTGTGTGAGGGCACGTGTATGGGTGTGTGTTGTGTGTGCATGTGCGTGGGCATGAGTGTGTGGGTGCATGTGTGTGAATGTTTTTTTGGCATGTGTGTGTGCATATATGAATGTGTTGCATGTGTGGGTGTGCTGTGAATAGGATTATGTGTGTGTGGGTGCATTTGTGCATGAGTGTGCACATGTATGTGAATGTTTGTGCATGTGATGAATGTGAGCATACACATGTGTTTTGGGTGTGAAAGTGTGGGTGCATTTATGTGTCAGTTTGTCTATACAAGTGTGTGTGTGAGTGCATGTGTGTGCGTGTATGTGTGTGTACAAACATGTGTACATGTTGGGTATGTGTATATTGTGTGCATGTGTGTGCGCTTGACTATGCTTTTGGGTGTGTATGTATGTTGAGTGTGTGATTGTGTGTGATCACATGTGTGTGTGCACATATGTGTGCACTTTTGTGCTTACATGTGTGTGTGTCTTTTGTGTTTGCATGTGTGTTTCTACAAGTGCATGTTGTGTTTGTCCAGTGC
Organism: Vanilla planifolia; assembly: GCA_023846275.1. NCBI lineage: Eukaryota > Viridiplantae > Streptophyta > Magnoliopsida > Asparagales > Orchidaceae > Vanilla > Vanilla planifolia. Next base: position 38,124 of record JAIUJO010003793.1, read on the forward strand.
ATCTATTCGTGTTGGTATGCATGTGTGTTCATGGGTGCACTTGTGTGTATGGAGTGCGTGGGTGCATATGCACGTCTATGCATGCATGTGTGTGTGTTTGTATGCTAGCATCTATATATGCATGTTTGTGTGAACGAGTGTGTGGGTGTGTGTGTGTATGTGCATGCATGTGTGTGCAGGTGTGCTTGTGTACATGTGTCCATGTGTGCAATAGTACATGTGTCCGTATCTGCGTATGTCTATGTGTGTGCATACATGTGTGCGTGTGCATACGTGTGTTCGTGTAGTCATTTTTATGTGTGCATATGTGTCTCTCCAAATGTTTATGCATGTTTGAGTGCAAGTGTGTGTATGTATGTTCTTGTACATGTATTTGCATATACATGTGCATCTATTTGTGTGCATGTACTTGGGCATGTTTGTGTGTATTTTTTTAATGTTTGCATGTGTATATGTTTGTGCATGTTTGTGTGTGTGCTTGAGTGGGTATGTAGGCACATGGATGTGTACTTATGTGCATGCATTCATGTGTGCATGTGTGTGTGTGCATGCATGTGTGTGTGTGTGCATGCATGTGTATGAGTGTGCACATATTTGTGTATGTGTATGTGTGTGTGTGCATGTGTGTGACTTTTTGTAATGCTTGAAAATTTTCATATGTATGGGTGTTACTATGCTTGAGTGAGGGTGCATGTGCTAACATGATTGTTGCTTGCTCATATCTGTATGCTTGTGTTTGTTCTTGTGCATTCATATATTCTTGTGCATGTATATGCTGTGTGTGCGTGCATGTTCCTTTGTGTGTGTGTGAGGTGCATTTATGTATATGTGTGAGATGTCTACATGTGCTGACATTGCATTTGTGTAAGTTTGTGTGTATCTATTTTGTGTCTACATATGTGTAATGTGTGCATGCTAATGTATATGTGTGTGTGTAATAGGTTTATGTATGTGCACATGCATGTGTGTGAATGGTTGTATCTACTAGTTTATGTGTATGTCCACTTGCTTGTTAATGTGTTATGTTTGAGTGCATGTGTGTACATATGTGAGTGGGGTAAATGTGCAAGTGTGTGTGTTGTTCATGTGCATGGTGTGTCTATGCCCTTATATGTGCTTGTGTGCACATGATCATGTGTGTGTGAGTACACATGCACATGTGTGCTTTTGGGTGTGTGTGCTATGCAAGTCTATTCGTATATATGTGTTTGTGTGCATGTGTGTGTGTGCATGTGTATGCATGAGATTGGGCAAATGTGTGTGTGTGTGTGTTTGAGAGTGTGCATGTATATGTGTGTCTCTGTGTGCACATATGTGTGTGCATGTGTGCTTACGTAGATACATGCTGGTGCTGCTTTGGTGTACATTTTTCTCGCTTGTAAGTTTGTGTGTGTTGTTGTGCACCCATGTGTGTATCTATGCATGCATGTGTTCACATGTTTTTGCATGTGTGTACGTGTTCGCATGTGTATGCATGTGTGCATGTGTAGTTGTGTGAGTGTGTCTGCATACGCATGCATGTCAATGTGTGTGTTCATGCATCTATGTGTCTATGTGCATATGTGTCTGTGTGCATGCACACATGTGTGAATTTGTATGTAAGCATGAGGTGTGTGTGTGTGTGTATGTATTTGTGTTGGTGTGCATGTGTGCATTCGTGCATGTGTGCATATTTTTTCATGCCTTTGCATGCATGAGTGTGAAGTTGCGTGTATGTGTGCATACATGTTTGTGTGTTGTTGTTGGTATGCATGTGCAAGCATGCTTACATGAATTTGTGTGCATGTGCCTATGTGTGTGTTTATGCAAGTGTTATTATTTGTGTTTGTGTGTTATTTTGGTGTGTAGGCACGTGTGTGGGTATGTGTGTTTGTTTGTGTGCAAGTGTATTCATGTGTATGCATATCTTTACATGCTCCACATAAGTACACATGTGTGTGCATGTGTGTGTGCCCGTGCATTGTTTTGTCTATGCATGTGTGCGTAAACATGAATTTTTTGTATTTATGTGCAAGCGTGCATGTGTTTGTGCATGTTGTGTGTACATATACTTGTGTGTGTGTGGGTGTGTGTGGGCATGTATGGGTGTGTATGCATTTATGTTCATGTGTATGCATGTGTGTCTATATGTGTGTGCATGTGTGCATGTTGTCGTTATATATGTGTGTGCATGTGTGTTTTTATGTGTGCATGCATCTATGAGTCTCTATGTGTTTGTGTGTCTGTACATGCGTGTGTGTGCATGCACATGTAAGCATGAGTGTGTGTGTGTGTGTATGTATTTGTGTGGTATGCATGTGTGCATCCGTGCATGTGTGCATATTTTTTCATGCCTTTGCTTGCATGAGTGTGAAGTTGCATGTATGTGTGCATACATGTTTGTGTGTTGTTGTTGGTATGCATGTGCAAGCATGCTTACATGAATTTGTGTGCATGTGCCTATGTGTGTGTTATGCAAGTGTTATTATTTGTGTTTGTGTGTTATTTTGTGTGTGTAGGCACGTGTGTGGGTATGTGTGTTTGTTTGTGTGCAAGTGTATTCATGTGTATGCATATCTTTGCATGCTCCACATAAGTACACATGTGTGTGCATGTGTGTGTGCCCGTGCATTGTTTTGTCTATGCATGTGTGTGTAAACATGAATTTTTTGTATTTATGTGCAAGCGTGCTGTGTTTGTGCATGTTGTGTGTACATATACTTGGTGTGCATGTGGGTGTGTGTATGCATGTGTGGGTGTGTATGCATTTATGTTCATGTGTATGCATGTGTGTCTATATGTGTGTGCATGTGTGCATGTTTGTCGTTATATATGTGTGTGCATGTGTGTTTTTATGTGTGCATGCTTCTATGAGTCTCTATGTGTTTGTGTGTCTGTGCATGCGTGTGTGTGCATGCACATGTAAGCATGAGTGTGTGTGTGTGTGTATGTATGTATTTGTGTGTGTGCATGTGTGCATCCGTGCATGTGTGCATATTTTTTCATGCCTTTGCTTGCATGAGTGTGAAGTTGCGTGTATGTGTGCATACATGTTTGTGTGTTGTTGTTGGTATGCATGTGCAAGCATGCTTACATGAATTTGTGTGCATGTGCCTATGTGTGTGTTTATGCAAGTGTTATTATTTGTGTTTGTGTGTTATTTTGTGTGTGTAGGCACGTGTGTGGGTATGTGTGTTTGTTTGTGTGCAAGTGTATTCAAGTGTATGCATATCTTTGCATGCTCCACATAAGTACACATGTGTGTGCATGTGTGTGTGCCCGTGCATTGTTTTGTCTATGCATGTGTGTGTAAACATGAATTTTTTGGTATTTATGTGCAAGCGCGCATGTGTTTGTGCATGTTGTGTGTACATATACTTGTGTGTGTGTCGGTGTGTGTATGCATGTGTGGGTGTGTGTGGGCATGTATAGGTGTGTATGCATTATGTTCATGTGTATGCATGTGTGTCTATATGTGTGTGCATGTGTGCATGTTTGTCGTTATATATGTGTGTGCATGTGTGTTTTTATGTGTGCTGCATCTATGAGTCTCTATGTGTTTGTGTGTCTGTGCATGCATGTGTGTGCATGCACATGTGTGTATGTGGGTGTGCATGTACGTGTGTATGCACAGGTGTGTTTTTGTCTGAATGTTTGTGCATATTTGTTGTGTCTATATGTGCATATTTGTGAGATTGTATGTGCATCTGTATGTGCATTTATGTATGCATCCATATGTGTGTGAGTGCATGTGCATGTGCTTGTAGGTGTATGTGTGTGTGTGTTTGCATGTATGTGTTTGTGCATGCTGTGTGCATCCAAATGTGCATGTGTGTCTAAGCCTTTATGTCGTACATATATGTGTGTCCATGCATCTATGGGTGCTATGCATATATATTTTTTATATGTGTGTGCATGCATGTGTGCATGAACACGTGGGCAAATGTGAGTGCATGCATGTATGTGTGTTTGTCTACAGTGGTGTGTTTGTATATATGTGTGTGTGTATGCTTGTGCTTGCTTATATGTGTGTGTATAGATGTGCGTGGTAGTGTGTGTGTGTGTGTGTCAATGTACATGTGTGCTGCATGTGTCCATGAATATGCATATTTTTTAAGATGTTTGTCTATGTATGTGTGTGTATGTTTGTGATCTTATGTGCATGTGGTGTGAGTCTATGTGTGGGGTGTTTGTGTGTGTGCATGAATGTATGCATGCATGTGAGTGAGTTGTGTCTGTGCATGTGTGTGTTTGCTCCAAGTGTTGTATGTGTGTGTCCATGTGTGCACCTAAGTGTTGTGCACAAGTGTGTTCATGTGTGTGCATTTGTGTGCTCATGTCTATGTGCATGTGTGCATTTATTCAAGTGCATGCACAAATGCTTGTGTTCCAATACATGCTTGTGTGTATGTGTGTGTATAGGTTTGCATGTGTGTACGTGTCCATGTGTGTGCATATGTGGCGGTGTGTGTATACATGTGTGTGCATCACTATGTATGTGTGTGTGTGCCTATGTTCATGTGTATGTTTTTTAGTGTGGGTGGGTGTGAGTGTTTTTCTATGTCTACATGTGTGTGTATATGCATGGCTATGTGTGTTTGAGTGTGCATGTGTGTGTGCGTATGAATGAGGGCACATGTGTGTGTAAGTGCATGAGTGAGTTTGTCTATGTATGCATGTGTGTGCATACATATCGATGTTTGTGCACGTGTGACTACATGTGTGGGCATGTGTGTGTGTTCAGGGGCCCCCACATGTGTGTATGTGTATGTGTGTCTACATGTTTATGCATGTGTGAGTTTTTGTATATGTTAGTTTGTGTGCTTGTTTGTGTTTGTTTGCTTGTGTGAGGGTGTGGACATGTGCACATGATTTGCATGTGTGGTTGTGTGTGTGCGTACATATGAGTGCATGCACGTGTATGTGCATGTATGCATGAGAATATGCATGTGTGCCTGTGTGCATGTGTGTGTGTGTGTGTGCACGTATGTGTGCACGCGTGTGTGTGGGTATGTGTTGTTATGTGTGTACATGTGCATAGGTTTGTGCATGTGTTTGTCTGTGTATGTACATGCATGTGCATTCTGCTCAAGTCTATGAGTGTGTCTGTGTGTCAACATGTCTATGCACATAGGTATACATGTGTATATGTGTGTTAGTGTGTGTCTGTGCCTACATTTTTAAGTGCATGTGTATGCGAGTGTTGTTATACATGTGTATGTGTGTGCATATTTTCCTTTTTACATGTTTGTGTATTTGCGTATGTGTATGTGTGTTTGTGAGTGTAACTTACTATGTATTCTTTTGTGTGCATATGCATGTATTTCTTTTCTTATGTGTGTGCATGTATGTGGGTGCATATGTGTGTGCATGAATATGGGTGCATGTGTATGAGTTATTGTGTATGTGTGTGTGTATTGTGTATGTGAGCCTTCTTATATATGTGTGTGAGTACTTATGCATGTGTGTGTGTGTATGTGCATGTCAGTGTTTATATATGTGCTTTTGTGCATGCCTATATTTGTGTTCCTATGCCTATGCTTGTAAGTGTTTATGTGTTCATATGTGTGTATGCATATGTGCATGGGTACACATGTATACATGTGTGCATGCATGTGCATGTGTGTGTTTGTGCACATGATTTATCCCTATGCGTGAGCGTTAGCATGAGTGTGTGTAGTTATGCATGTGTGTGTGCCTGTGTATCAATGTGCACATGCATGTCCATGGTTGTTCATGTTTCTATCATATGTGTGCATGAGCATGTGCATGCATATGTGTGTGTGTGTGTGTGTGTAACTGTGTGCATGTTCGTGTGTGAGAAAGGGTGTATGCTTATGTGTGCATACATGTGTGCATGTGTACATCGGTGTGCATGTTTATATGTGTACGTGTGTGTCTATGAATGGTTGTGAATGTGCATAGTTGTGTGTTTGTGTGTGTTTTTATGTGTGTGTGTGTGTATTTGTGAGTGTGCATGCATGCATGTGCTCATATATATGTTTGTATGTGTGTGTTAGTGTGCATACATATGCAAGTTGTGAATGTGTGCATGTGTGTGTGTTTGTATGAGCATGTGTGTGTGTGTGTATGTGTGAGTGCATGCACATGTGTGTATGTATGTGTGTGCATCAGTGTTTTTTGGGTGCATGGGTCTATGTGTGCTTGTGCTAGTGTGTGTGTGTATTGTTGTGTGTTTTTGGGTGTGCATTTAAGAGTATTTGGATGTCTACATGTGCATTCATGTATGTGTGCTTTGTCTATGTGATTGTATGTGCATGCACATATTTGTGCATATGTTTTTGCAAATGTGCGAGTGTGTGTGTGTGTGTGCATGCACCTCTACATGTGTGTCTGTGTGTGAGTGCTTCTGTATGCAAATATGTGTTTGTGTGCATGTATGAGTATGCTTGTGTGTGCATGTGTATGTGCATTTATGTGCATTTGTGTGTATAAGCATGCAGGTGTGTGTATGTGTGTGTGTGCATATGTGTGCACATGTGTGTATTCTTTTGTGTTTGTGTGTGTGCGTGTGTGTTTGTATGCTTGTGTGTGTATGTGTGCTTGTGCATTTGTTTGTAAGTGCTGTAGCATATGTGTGCATGGGTAAATGCATGTGTGTTCATCTTTGTGAGAGTGTGTGTGCATTTGTAAATTTTAGCATACATGTGTGTGTATGTGTTTATGCATGTGTGTGTGTAGATGTGTGTGTAAATGTGCATGTTTGTGATTGGACATGTGTGTTTACTTGTGTGCATATGCATGTGTGTGTGTGTATGTATCCATGTGTGTGTGTGCATGTGCATGCTCCTATGCATGTCAGAACACATGTGTTTGTACATGTTTTTTTCTACCTGTGTCCATATGTGTATGCATCTGTGAGTGTGTGTGCATGTGCATGTGTATGTGCACTCACGTGTGTATATGTGTTTGCATGCATGTGTGTATGCATATGTGTTTGCATGTGTTTCTTCATGATTAGGTGCATACACATGTGTGTCTATGTATGTGTACACACACGCATTTGTGTATGTGTGTGTAATTTTGTGTGCATTTGTGCTTGTGTTAGTGTATGGGTGAGTGTGTGTGCTTGTACATGCATGCATATGTGTGCTTGTGTTTTTTTTTGCATTTGCATGTGTGTGTGTGTTTATGTGTGCATGTGTTGGTTTGTGTGTGTACTTTATATGTAAATGTGTATGTGTGCATGTGTGTCTGTGGGTATGTGTGTGCTTGTGTGTGAGTGTCCATGCATGTGTTCATGTTTGTATGCACATGGGTGTGTGGATTTATGGGTGTGTATGTCTGTGTCTGCATCAATGTCTGTGTTTATGCCCATGTATGTATTTATTAGGTTATGTGAGTCTGTGCACTGTGTTTATGCATCTGTGAGCATGTTCTTACTTGTATTTGTGTGTGTGCATGCAAGTGCATGTGGATGTGCATGTGTCTGTGAGTGCATGTGTGCATCCATATGCATACATGCACGTGTGTGTGCATGCAAGTGTTCATAATTGCATGTCTATTTATGGGCATGTTTGTGTGTTCCTGTGCATGTGTATGTGTGTGGTGTGGGTGCTTGTGGGTTTGTAAGTGTGTGCATGTGTGAGAGTGTGTATGCCAATGCATGTTAGTGTGTGTGGGTCTATGTAGGTGCATTGGTGTTTGTGTAAGTGGGCGTTTATTCATGTGCATGCATGTGTGTGTGCATGTGTATGTGTGAGTGACATGTAATTTCATTTGTGGCTACATGTGCATGTGTGCATGGGTATGCATGTGTGTGCATGTACAAGTGTGCGTGTAGCTGTATGAGGTTGTGTAGTTGTATGTGCATGTGCATATGCTTGCATGTTTATGTGTTTATCATTGTGGGCTTGTGTGTGTGTTTGTGTTTATGTACTTGTATATGTGAGTTCTTGTGCATATGTCTATGTGTATGATTATGTTTGCATCGTCATGCATGTGGGTAGTTGTGTGACTCTTTGTATGTTTGTGTATGAGTGCATTTGTGTGTGCAAATATGGGTGCATTTTTGTGCACACCTAAGTGTGTACACACTTACATTTGTGCATGTGTGAGTGTGTGTGCATGTGAGTGTGTTTGTGTGTGTGAATCTACTTGTGTGTACGAGTGTGTGAAAGGTGTGTGCATGCATATGTGTGCATGTGTGTGTGTGTGTCCATATGAGTGTGTGCATGCATGCATTCCTGTATGGATGTGCATGTGGCTACATTTGCATCTACATGTGTTTGTTTGTGCATATATGCATATGTGTGTGCTTGTGTGTTCGCATGTATTTGCCTTTATTCATGTATGCATATGGATGTGTGCATGTGCATATGCATGTGTTCATACATGTGTGTGTCAAAGTTTGTCTGTGTGTGTGGATGTGTGCGAGCATGTGCAATGTGCAGCGTGTACACGCATGTTTCTATGTGCATCTATGTATGTGTTTGTGCGTGTGTGTATAGTTATTTATCTATGTATGTATGTGCTTGCATGTGTTTCTCTACATATGCATATGTATGTGCATGTGCATGTGAGTACGTTGGTGCACAAGTAATTGTATGTGAATGTGTGCATGTTAGTATGTGTGTGCATATGTTTATGTGTGCATGTGTGTGATTGTGTGTCTATGTGCATGTGTGTCTTCTTTCGTGAGCATGTGTGTTGGCGTGTTTGGATGTCTGTATGCGTGTGCATTTGCATATGTGTGTGTGTGTGTGCTTGTTTGTGTGTTTATGTGTCTATTAGTATGTGTGAGTGTAGGCATGCATGTGTATGTGTGAGCATCATTCTATTCAAGGGCATGCATTGGGGCGTGTGTGCATACAATTTTGCATACACATGCCCATATGTGTGCATGTCTTTGTGAGTATATATGTGTGTGTGTGTATTTGTGCATGTGCATAGCTGTATGTGTGTGAGTGTGCTTGTCTACTTGTGTGTTATTGTGTGTGTGCATTTGCATGTGCATACATGTGCATGTTCTCATGCTTCCATTTGTGTTTGTGTACTTGTGTGTATGTGTGTTTGTGTGTCTGTGTGAATGCATGTGTGAGTGTGTGTGTGTGCATGTGTGCATGTGTGTGCCTATGTGTGTTTCCCTCTGTGTCTGCATATATGTGTGTGCTTGAGCATGTTTATGTGCATGTGTGTATGTGTAAGTGCTAGTGCATGTGTGTGTGCATGTTCATGTTTGTGTGTGGGTGCACGTGTGTTTATAAGTGTGTGTGTGCTTGGTTGACTATGTGTGATTGCAAGAGCTTGTGTTTGCATGCATGTGTGTGTGTCATGGAGCATGTGTTTAAGTGTGTGTATGCATATGTGTGTCTATAAGGATATGTGTGTGGGTGGGTGTATGTGTGTACATGTGTGTGTCTATGTGTGTTGGTGTGTGTATGGGTGCATGCATATGTGTTTCTATGCCTCACTTCTCATACATGTGTGTGCACGTTAGTCTCTGTGTGCGTGTGTGTGCATGTGTTTGTATATATTTGTGGTATGTCCACGTGTGTATGTGTATACAGGTTTGTGTGCATTGTGTGTGTATATGTGTGTGCATATGTGCTTGCATATGTGCATATGTGTGTATTTGCATGTGTGTATATGGGTGTGCATGTACATTGTGTGAATGTGTGTGTGTGCAAGTGTGCACATGTGCATGTGTGCATGTATGTCTATGAGTGTACACGTGTGTAAGTGTGCATGTGTGTAAGCATGTGCATGTGTTCTTGTAGGTGTGTGCATGTGTGCATCTATTTGTGCATAAGAGTGTGTGTTCACTTGTATGAATGCATGGGCATCTTTTTGTGTGTTGTATGCATGTATTTATGCATACATGTGCATGTATGTGTGTGCATTTTGCATGAGTATGTTGTGTGTGTGCATGTGTGGGTGGGTGGGTGTGTATGTGAGTGTGTGAGCTTGTCTACAACTATTTTTATGTGCGTGCGTGCTTGTACATGTGTGTGTTTGTGCATGCTTGTACATGTGTGTGTTTGTACATGCATTTGTATGTGAGTGGGTAGTGTGTGTGTATGTGTGCATGTATGTGTATATGTTTCTTTATGTGTACATGTGAGTGTGTGTACATATGTGTATTTCTATATGTATGTGTGTGGTGTGTGGAGGGGCACGTGTGAGTCTGCATGTGTGTGTTTATGTGTGTGCATGTGTTGGTGCATGTGTATGTGTATGCATGTGTGTGTGTGCACATGTATGTATGTGTGCATGTGTGTGTATATGTGTGTGTGTGCATGTCTGCATGTGTGTTTACGTGTACATGGAGATGTGTGTGTGTGCTTGCATCTTCTACGTGTGTGTATGTGTATGTGTATTTGTGAGTTTGCGTAAGTATGTGATCATGTGCACATCTTAGTGTGTGTGTGCATTGCTGCATACTTTGTTGCACATATGTGTGTGTCCATGTGCATGTAGGTGTGTTAATGTGTGAATCTTTGCTTGTGCATAACCATGTGCTTGTGTGCATGTGTGTGTGCATATGTGTGCATGTGCATATGTCTGAATGCACATGTACATGCATTTATGTGGGTGTTAGTGCAATTGTTGCATGTGAGGGGTATTCATGTGCATGTACATGTGTGTGCGTGTGCATGTGTGCATGTGTACGTCCATGTATGTGCATTCATGGGTTCATATATGTGAGTTCCTGTGTGTTGGTTTGCCTGTGCCTAAGGGCATCTGTGTGTGCATGTGCCCAAGCGTGCATGTGTGTTTGCATGCATGCATTAAAATGTGCATGTGTTTGCATGTTTGCATGCATGCATGTGTGTGTGCACAAATGTGTGTTTGTCCATGTGTGTGTCTATCTGTATGTGCACGTGTGTGTGTGTTTGCATCTATGTGTGTTCTTGTATGTTTATGAGCATACTGATTTGTGAGCATGTGTGTGCATATGTGTATGTGTGTTGGTGTGTTTGCATGAGTGTATGAACATGTGCAAATGTTGGTGTGTTCATGCATGTGTGTGTGCATGCTTGGGTGTGTATGTGCGTGCATGTGTGTACATGTGTGTGTGCGATTGTGTGCTTTTTCTTGTGTATCTAATAATGTTTATGGGGGTGGGGTTTTGTGTTTGCGTATGAGTGTATGTGTTCATGGGCATGCATGTGTGTGCTCATGTGCATGCATTTTGTGTATGTGTTTGTGCGTAAGTATGCATATGAGAGCATGCATTTGTATATGCATGCCTATGCATGTGCTTGGGTGCACATGCGTGCATGCGTGATTACACATGTCTGTTCGTGTGCCAATGCATGTGTGTTTGTTTTCCTAGGCCTGTGGGTGTGTGTATGTGCAATCGTGCGCATGCATGAGTGTGTTTGTGTGCATGTCCATATCTTTGCCTACTTGTATTCATGTGTGTGTGTGTGCATATGTGTGTTTGTTTATGTCCATGCATGTGTCTATGTGTGCATATGTGTTTGTGTACATGTCTGTGTGTCAATGTGTTTGTCTATGCACATGACTGTATATGTGTGAGTGCTTGCTTTTGTGCATGTGTATTTAATATGTGTGCATGTGTTTATGTGCACATGTGTGTGTGTTATCATGCAAGTGTGTATGTATGTATGTGTTTATGTCTATATGTGTACATGTGTGTGTGCTTGCATGTGTGTGAGTGCATGTGTACAAGTGTGGACGTGTGTGTGTTTGGTGCTTGTGCACTTATGTGTGTGCGTGTGTGTTTGTATGTGCGTATATAAATGTGGATATGAGTTCATGGGTGTTTGCATGTGTGTATGTGTCTGTGTTCATGCATGTGTCAATGTGTGGGTGCTTGTTTCTGTGTGTGTTAATGTGCATGTGTGTATACGTTTATGTGTGTGCTTGTGTATGCATCGTTATGTGCATGTGGGTGTGTGCATGTGTGTATATGTGGATTTGGGGGTGTGTTTATATGCATGTGTGTGTATCTATTCATTTGCATGTGTGCACATTGGTGTGTTGATGCATGTGTGTCTATGGTAGTGAGTGTGGTTATATGTGGGTATTTCTATGTGTGCATGTGTGTGTGACTGTACATGAGTGCGTTTGTGGGCATACATGTGTGTCTTTGTTAGTGTGTGTGTGTGGTTATGTGTGGATATTTCAATGTGTGCATATGTGGGTGACTCTACATGAGTGCATTTGTGTGCGTGTCTGCTTGTGTTGTACATGTGTCTAAGCATGTGTGTATATGCATGTGAAAATGTGTTTAAATATGCATCTATTTACATGTCTAAGTGCCTATGTGTGCATGCACACGTGTGAGTGTGTCTGCACATGCATGCATCTATGAGTGTAATAGTGCATGTGCATGCATGTGTGCAAGTGGGTGCATGTGTATGTTTGTGGGTGCATTTGTTTTTGTAAGTGTGAGTGCAACTACATGTTGATGTGTGCATGTGTGTGTATGTGTTTGTAGACATGTGTTTGTGTGCATGTGTGTGCTTATGTCTGTGTGTGTGTGTGCATATGTATGTATGTGTATGTGTGTTTATGGATTTCCATGTGTGCACATATGTGTATGTGTAGGAGTGTGCATGTGTGTATGTGTTTGTGTGTGTAGTTGTGTGTGTGGGCATTTGTATGTGTGTCATTGTGGGTGGTTGTGCATGAGTGCAAGTGTGTATGTATGTGCACACTATCACAAGTATGTGTGTGGGAGCATGCTTGTGTGTGTTCATGGGTGCACATGTGTGTGTAAGATTTTATGCATGTGTGTGTACTTGTGTTTGCATGTCTACGTGCATGTGAATGTATGTCTATATGCACATGTGTGTGGGTGCATCTATGTGCATATTTGTGTGTTAGTGCACACACATGTGTGAGTGTACATGTGCATGTGAGTGTGTGCATGTACGTGTGCAAATATGTATGTGAATGTGTATGCATGTGTCTATGTGTGTGTGCATATGTGTGTGTACATGAGTGTGCGTGCACATGTGTGCATATGTGTATATGTGTGTGCTTGTGAGTGTGTGTGCATGTTAGAAGGTGCTTTCACATATGTAAGCATTCATGCTTATATATGTGCACATATGAGTGCGTGCATGTGTGTGTACTTGTGTTTGCATGTCTACGTGCATGTGAATGTATGTCTATATGCACATGTGTGTGGGTGCATCTATGTGCATATTTGTGTGTTAGTGCACACACATGTGTGAGTGTACATGTGCATGTGAGTGTGTGCATGTACGTGTGCAAATATGTATGTGAATGTGTATGCATGTGTCTATGTGTGTGTGCATATGTGTGTGTACATGAGTGTGCGTGCACATGTGTGCATATGTGTATATGTGTGTGCTTGTGAGTGTGTGTGCATGTTAGAAGGTGCTTTCACATATGTAAGCATTCATGCTTATATATGTGCACATATGAGTGCGTGCATGTGTGCGTGTGTGCATGCATAAATGTATGTGCATTTGTGTATGTGTGCGTGTGTGTGCAGAGTGCATATGGGCTTGTGTGTGTATGTTTATGTGTTAGTATATGTATATTTGTGTATGTCTACGTGCGCATGTGCATGTGTGTACACACCTATGCGTGAGTGTGTGTATGCATGCATATGTATGCACTTGTTTGTTTGTGAGTGTGTATATGTAAGTTTGCATGTGAGTGCACATGAGTGTGTGCATGCTTGTACATATGTATGTGCATGCACGTATAGGTGCATGTGTGTGTGTATGTGAGTGTGAGTGTGCTTTCATGTGTGCATGAGAGAAAGAGCGTGTGTGTGTGTGTATGCATGCATGTGCAAGTGATTGTGTGTGCATGTTTCTGTTTCTATGTGAATAAGTGTGCATGTTTGTACACTTGTATGTGCATCTTTATTTTTGCAAAAAATATTCTTATATTTGGGCATGTGGGCATGTGTGTGTGCATATTAGTAGGTGGTTACAGACATGTGTGTAAATGTGTCTATGCATGTTTGTTTATTTGCATCGATGTGTGAGTTTTTTTTGTGTGTATGCCTATGCATTTATATGCATGTGTGTGTGTGTGTGCGTGCATGAGTGTGTATGTGTACTTTTATGTGTTTGGTTGCATGTGTGTGCATGTGTGCATGCAGTCTTGTGTGTGCATGTCTTTTTATGTGTGTGTATGCAAGTGCATGTGTAAGAGTACATGTGTGCACCTGTGCACATATGAGTGGGTGCGTGTGTGCATACGTGAGTGTGTGTATATGCACATGCATGTTTGTGTTCATGTGTGTGTGTTACTATGCATATGTGTGCACTTGTATGTGTGCATGTTTTTGTAAGTGTTTCTATGCATGTGTATGCATGTGTGTATGTGTGTGTGTGGATTGATGGGTGTGTTTTTTTTCTGTGTGTATGGGTCTGTATGGATGTGCATATGTGTGTCTATATGTGTGTGAATTTGTGTCTGCATGTGTCTTTGTATGTGTGTGTGGGCATGTATGAGTGCATGTGCAAGTGTATGTATAAGTGTGCATCTATGTATGCACGTGTGTGTATTTGTGTCCTTATGAGTAGGAACATGTCTGTATCCATCAAAATGTGTGTGTGCACTCTCTTGTGTGCTTCCATGTGTGTGTTGTGCATATGAGTGTGTGTGTATGGGTGGGAATGTACGATGGTGTGTATGAGTGTGTGTGCAGGCATGCTTATGTGTGTATGGTTTTGTGTATGTGTGCTTATGTGTATGCACTTGTGTAAGTGTGTGTGGATGTGTGTGTGCATGTGCATGTGTGAGTGCAAGTGTATGTGTGTGCATTTGTGCACATGTTTGTGGGTGCATATGCACATATGCAGATGTTTAAATATGCATGGACACCAGTGTGCATGTGTGTGTGTGTGTGTATGTGTGTATGTGTGCATGTTTGTGTGTGTGTCTATGCATGTGTATGCATGTGTATATGCACGTGCATGAGTACATGTGATTCTGTGTCTATATGTGTGTGTGTGTATGTGCTTATGTGTGTATGTGAGTGAGTGCATGTGTGCAAGCACATGTGTGTACATGTACATTTTGTGTGTATGTGTGTTGTGCATGCAACTGTTTGTAGTGTGCTTGTGTGGTTGTGGGTTTCCGTGTTTGTGCCTGTGCGAACATGTTTGTGCATGTGTAAGTGTGTTGGTGTGTGTGTGTGCTTATGTGTGTGCATATGTGTTCCTGTGTTTATTTGTTTTTATTGGTGTGTGTGCATGAGTTTGTGTGGTTGTCCTTGAGTGTGTGTGTGTCTACATGTGTGCACATGTATGTGTGTGTTTGCATGAGAATGTGTGTGCAAGTGTCTATATACATTTGTTTGTTTGTGTAAGCATGTGCATGTGCATATGTGCACCTACATATGTGAGTGTGTGCTTATTTGCATGTATGTGCACAAAGGTGTGTGTGCATTTGTTGATGTGCACACGTGTGTGTTTTCATGTGTGTCGGTGTGTTTAGGTGTTCACATATGTACATGTATGTGCAAGAGAGCATGTGCGTGCATGCACATGGGCACATGTGTGTCTATGTGTGTGTGATTAGATGCATGTGTTTGATAATGCATGTATGTCTGCATGTGTCTACACATGTGTGTGTACATGTGTTTTTGTGTGAGTGCACCTATTTGTGTTTATGTGTTTGTGTTTGTGCACATGTGTGCCTGTGGGTATCCATGTGTGTTCATGTAGTATGTGTGTGTGTAAGTTTTAGTTCACCCATTTGTGTGGGCGCATGCATGCATGTTTATGCATATTGTGTATGTGCATGTGCATATGCATGTATCTATGTGTGTTTGCTTATGCATGTGTGTGTGTGTGCCTATACATGTGTGCGTGAGCTCATATATGTGCATATATATGTCAAAGAGCACACATGTGAGTTTGTGTGCTTGTAAGTGTGTGTGTGTGTTCTTGTATGCTTGTGTGGGTGCATGTTTGTCTGCATATGTTGCATGTATCTATTTTTGTGTGTGAGTGTATACATGCATATGTGTGAATGTGTTTGTGCCTACATTTGGGTGTGTGCATGTGTGCATGTGTCCATGTGTGTGTATGCATGTGTGATTGTGTGTGTCTATGTGTGTGCATGTGTGCATGCATTGGCACGTGTATGTATGTGGTCACGTGTATGTATGTGATCTTAAAAACAATGACAACACACATTTTGCAAGTGAGTCACATGCAAACTCATAAGGCGTATTTTGTCTCCATTGGTCCTAGTTATGGAGATAAACAAATACAACTACCTAAGCTTTAAATTTAGGAACCCAAAATATCTTGGGTTCAATTGTGATAAGGTGTGATTGAGGTGCTTTAGTAAAAGTATTTCTCAACATTTTCCTTTAGAAATCTATACATATTTATCTTGATTTAAATAAATGGATTTTCTAACTCAAAAATCATAAGAAATATGTCTATATCTATCACAATAATTGCAAAAATTTGGGATTTAGCATGAAAATAAAAAGTATGTAAACTAGTTTTTATTTTTATCATATTGTTTTATGATGAAGAATGTTTATGCAAACATGAAATAGAATAACTTCTATTATTATCATTCATATATATATATATATATATATATGAACATTTCAATCTATATTTGTTAGTCAAATAAGATGTAACATTAGAATTTGTATTCATAATACTAATATTTCTATTCATATGAGTTAAAGATGGAGCATGTATAAGCACATATGAATAAGGATAAGAAATAGAAGAACATGAAGGTTTGCTACAAACATTTTTTTTAAAATCATTTAACTCTTTTTGAACTAAACAAATATTTTTTATGTTTTCTTTTAAAATAAAATTTTCTTTTCTTAAAGAAAAATGTTTACATTTCAAAGAATCAATACATGAATTGCCTATGGTTAAAGATGTCTCATATTTATTAAATTTACTTTGTAAGATACTTAAATTAGTAGCATGTAAAAGTAAATCACTTTAAAATTGTTCATTTCTAACTTTAAGCACCTTTTATTGTCTTTCTAATAGTATGATGCTGTTATTTGTCATATTTTACATTTAAGTCTAGCATAAATCTTCGGTTTCTTATGAACAACTATAAGTTTATAAAAAAAAATAATCAATTAGTCATCACTAACAATATGATCATCACTATTAGAGAATGAAATATTTTGTGCACCTTGGAATAAAGAGATTGCCCTTGAGGTGCTAAAAGCTTCTCTCTTATTTTGTCTTTATTCCTTTTTTATTTCTCATTTTCTTCTTATCTTGGGTAAAAAGCATAAACTATTTGTCATATAAATTTTCTAGTTCTTATGTAGCCTCAAAATAATTTTTTAGATGATAAATATTGATTCTAATTTTTTGAGACAAAGCAAAATAAAGATAATTCATTTATTTAGCATATTTTTACCCTAAATTTCTATATTTTTGATTAAAATAATATAAAATAATAAAAAACATTTCAAAAGAAAACCATAAATCAAAATTAATATTTAAAACAAAAGGCATAAAATCATTTTTCTATGCAGCAAAATTTTGATCTTGAAACATTGTGGATCCATGTAGTTAGCAATATAAATAATAATTCACCATACAATAGGAAATGAAAAAAAATAGACCTTCTCTTAGGAATTTCATTTCTCGATATAACTTGCTCCTATACAACTTGATGTAATGTATGTCGAGGTATTGCATAGGAGACGGGGTGAATTATACTTTTAAACTTTTTGATATTTTTAAAATCTTTTCTTAAATAAAAATTTGTAAATCATAAAATAATTTGTTTAATAATTTTGTTAAATAAAAATGTAAAAAGAAGATAAAATTTTAAAGTTTTAAAAACTTTTTTAATAAAATATTTTATGTTTAATAAAAATGATTTTGATATATTTCTTTTATATGTGTTTTAACTAAATATTATTAAATAGAGAAATATCATAAATTGTATGATAATAAAGAAAACAAAAGTGATAAGGGATGTTTAGGTGGTTCGATCTGACTCGTGCTAACATCCACCCCCAGTTAACGCCATCAAGAATCTACTAACGAAGCCACTCTCTTTCATTGTAGCAGGTGGAAGTAACATTTGTAAACTACACTCCTTTATCAAGTAGGTAGAGGTTCACTATCATAATCTTAATTATAAAATCTTAAAAAACTGAAGTGAAATATAAAATAATAATTAGCCATAATGTTTCATTATTTACTTGTAACAACACAAATAGAAGAAATCTATGAATTAAGATGTTGGAATATTAATATATATATCTGAAAAAGGTTGAAACAATCTAAAGGACTTAGTTTTGAAATATTAAATCCAAAAAATTTA
Organism: Vanilla planifolia; assembly: GCA_023846275.1. NCBI lineage: Eukaryota > Viridiplantae > Streptophyta > Magnoliopsida > Asparagales > Orchidaceae > Vanilla > Vanilla planifolia. The sequence goes on from JAIUJO010003793.1 coordinate 56,364, forward strand.
TCAAAATGCATTAACATTTAAGAAAATTGAATCAATAAAGAAGTTATGTTAATATGAACTTTTTTAGACAAATAAAAAAGGAATAAGGAAATAAATGATCAATTTTAAAGAATTGACCAGTAAGATGTGCAATCAAAGAACATGATGATGCAAAGAAGATGAAAAATGAGTTACAAACATGACCACAATGTTGAAATCAAATTGTAATTTTTAGGTTTGCACTTTCTCTTCCCAAAATATTGATGAGAAAGTTTAAATCATTAGTCCTCTATCTTTTAAGACTCATCCATTTATATTACAATATTTTAGATGAAAAATAAATTTTTTTTAATAATTATAAAAGGTCACCTAAAATAGCCATCATAATTCGATGTTCAAAACAAACACAAACAACATTCTAAAATACTAATTATGAGTAAGCATAGTGACTGCCATCTGATCTAGGAGGACAAAATAAGAGCTACTCAATTAGAATATTCAATAATGCATCCATATCTAATTTATGTGAGATTAGATCTAGACCATGAGATCTCACATGCTACATGGGTGGTGTTCGTGGGCAAGAGCACTATTTATAAAGGTAGAGAAAATATCATTCATTCAATCAAGCTTTATGAATTAATGGCTAGATGACATGTACTATTCACAAATGTAGAGATGCTCATAAGCATTTGATTAGAATTTACATATGGAAAGTAAAATGAAAATTACTATTCAAATTAGAAAAATTGATCTCATCCATTTGATCTAGCTTGTTAGAGGAATGGTTTGATGGAATTTACAATTCATAAAAGTGAATGTGGTCCTGATTGTCCGAGCTCAAAAATGTGTAATCAAATGGCACTAGTTTGCTCCAATTCAAAAGAAAATAGATCTAATTCTTTGTCCTACAATACAAGCTTGTATATGATTTTTATAATTTATACTTCTTTCAGAACAAGAAGGAGAAGAAGAAGAAGAATTGGAAGAAGAATTGGATGAAGAAGTAGACGAACAAGAAGAAGAAAAGGAGAAAGAAGAAGAAGAAGAAGAAGAACAAGAATAAGAACAAGAAAAAGAACAAGAAGAATTGGAAGAAGAAGAAGATGAAGAATTGAAAGAAGAAGATGAAGAAAAAGAAGAAGAATACAAAGAAGATGAAGAAGAAAGAAGAAAGAAGAAGAAGATGAAGAAGGCGATGATGATGAAGAAGAAGAAGAAAAAGTCAAAGAAGAAGAAGAAGAAGAAGAAGAAAAATAAGAAGACGAAGAGTAGGTCAAAGAAGAAGAAGAAGAGCAAGAAGAAGAAATATAGGAAGAAGAAGAAGAACAAGAAGAAAAGGAAGATGAAGAAGAAGAAGAAGAAGTAGATGAAGAAGTAGGTGTAGTAGAAGAAGAAGAAGAAGTAGAAGAACAAGAAGAAGAAGAAAAAGAACGGGTAGAAGAAGAAGAAGAAGGGGAAGAATTAGGAGAAGAAGAAGAAGAAGAAGTAGTAAATGAAGAAGAAGAAGAAGAAGAAGATCAAGAAGAAGAAGAAGAACTAGAAGAAGAAGGAGAAGAAGTAGATGAAGAAGAAGAGGAATTAGAAGAAGAAGAAGAAGAAGAAGAAGAAATAGAAGAAGAAGAAGAAGAAGAAGAAGAAAAAGAAGATGATGAAGAAGAAGAAGAAAAAGAAGAAGAAGATGATGAAGAAGATCGAGAGAGAGAAGAAGAACAAGAAGATCAAGAGAAGAAGAAGAAGAAGAAGAAGAAGAAGAAGAAGAAGTAGATGAAGAAAAAGAAGTAGCTGAAGAAGAAGAAGAAGAAGAAAAAGAAGAAGAAGAAGAAGAAGAAGAAGAAGATGATGATGATGATGATGAAAATGAAGAAGAAGAGGAAGAAGTAGAAGAAGAAGAAGAACACGAAGAAGAAAAAGAAGATAAAGAAGAAAAGGAAGAAGTAGAAGAAGTAGATGAAGAAGAAGAAGAAGAAGAAGAAGAAGAAGAAGAAGATGAAGAAGATGATGAAGAAGAAGAATAAGAAGAATTGGAAAAAGAAGAAGAAGAAGAATTGGAAGTAGAAGAAGAAGAAGAAGAAGAGGAACAAGAAGAATTAGAAGAAGAAGAATAAGCAATGGAATTGGAAGAAGAAGTTGAAGAAGAAGAGGAAGAAGAAGAAGAAGAATTCGAAGAAGAACATGAAGAAGAAGAAGAAGATGATGAAGAAGAAGAAGAATAGGAAGAAGAAGTAGTAGAACAAGAACATGAAGAGTGGGAAGAAGAAGAAGAAGAAAAAGAAGAGGAAAAAGTAGTACAAGAAGAAGAAGAAGAAGAAGAAGAAAAAGAAGAAGATGAATAATAATATGAAGAAGAAGAAATAGAAGAATTAGAAGAAGAAGAAAAAGATGAAGACGAAAAAGGAGAATAAGAAGAAGAGGAAGAAGACGAGGAAAAAGGGGAAGAAGAAGATAAAGAAGGTCGAGACGAAAGAACAAGAAAAAGAAGAAGAAGAAGAAGAAGAAGAAGATGATGAAGAAGAAGAAGTGTAAGAGAAAGAAGAAGAAGAAGAAGAAGAAGATGAAAAAGAAGAAGAAGAAGGAGAAAAAGGAGAAGAAGAAGATGATGATGAAGAAGAAACAGAAGAAAAAGATGAAGAAGAAGAAAAGGAAGTAGAAGAAGAAGAAAAAGAAGAAGACAAAAAAGAAGAAAAGAAGAAGAAGGAGAAGAAGAAAAAAAAAGAAGAAGAACCAGAAGAACAAGAAGAAAAAGAAGAAGTAGAAGAAGAAGAAGAAGAAGAAGCAAGGGAAGAAGAAGAAGAAGAAGAAAATGAAGAAGAAAAAGAATTAGGAGGAGGAGAAGAAGAAGTAGAAGAAGAAGAAGAAGAAGAAGAAGAAGAGGAATTAGTTGAAGAAGAAGAAAAAGAAGAATTGGTAGAAGAAGAAGAAGAAGAAGAAGAAGAATATGAAGATGAAGAAGAAGTGGAAGAAGAAGAAGAAGAAGAACACGAAGAAGAAAAAGAAGTTGAAGAAGAAAAGGAAGAAGTAGAAGAAGTAGAAGAAGAAGATGAAGAAAATGATGAAGAATAAGAATAAGAAGAACTAGAAAAAGAAGAAGAAGAATTGGAAGTAGAAGAAGAAGAAGAAGAACAAGAAGAAGAAGAACAAGAAGAATTACAAGAGGAAGAAGAAGCAATAGAATTGGAAGAAGAAGTTGAAGAAGAAGAGGAAGAAGAAGAATTAGAATAATAATAAGAAGAAGAAGAAGAAGAAGAATAAGAATTCGAAGAAGAACACGAAGAATAAGAACAAGAAGAAGAAGAAGAAGAATAGGAAGGAGAAGATGTAGAACAAGAACATGAAGAGTTGGAAGAAGAAGAAGAAAAAGAGGAAAAAGAAGCAGAAGCAGAAGAAGAAGAGGAAGAAGAAGAAGAAGAAGAAGAAGAAGAATAAGAAGATGAAGAAGAAATGGAAGAAATAGAAGAATTTGAAGAAGAAGAAGAAGATGATGATGATGATGAAGAAGAAGAAGAATAAAAAGGAGAATAAGAAAAAGGGGAAGAAGAAGATGAAGAAGGTGGAGACAAAAGAAAAAGAAAAAGAAGAAGAAGAAGAAGAAGAAGAAGAAGAAGTGCAAGGGAAAGAAGAAGAAGAAGATGAAAAAGAAGAAGAAGAAGAAGGAGAA
>JAIUJO010002624.1:0-2500 GCA_023846275.1 Vanilla planifolia
TTATTCTTTTTTTTCTTCTTCTTCTACTACTTCTTCTTTTTCTTCTTCTTCTTCTTCTTCTACTTAATTATCTTCTTTTCCTTCTTGTTCTTCCACTTCTTGTTTTTCTTCTTCTTCTTCTTCTTCTTCTTCTTCTTCTTTCTTCTTCTTCTTCTTCTTCTTCTTCCTCTTCTTCTTCTTCTTCTTCATAATTATAATCTTCTTCTTCTCCTCCTTCTTGTTATCCTTCTTCTTCTTCTTCTTGTCCTTCTCCTTCTTCATATTTTGATTCTTCTTCTTCTTTTTTTTTCCTTCTTCTTCTTCTTCGTGTTCTTCTTCTTCTCCTTCATATTCTTCTAATTCTTCCTCTTCTTCTTCTCCTTCTACTCTTTATTCTTCTTCTTCAACTTCTTCTTCTTCTTCTTCTTCTTCTTCTTCGACTTTATCATAATATTCTTTTTCTTCCACTACATCTTCTTCTTCTTCTTCTTCTTCTTATTCTTATTCTTTATCTTCTTCTTCTTCTTCATTTTCTTCTTCTTCTTCTTTTTCTTCATAATCATAATCTTCTCTTCTCCTCCTTCTTGTTCTAATTCTCCTTCTTCAGTTTCTTTCTCTTCTTCTTCTTCTTCTTCCTCTTCTTCATCATCATCATCATTATCTTCTTCTTCTTCTTCTTCTTCTTATTCATAATTCTTCTTCTCCTTCTTTTTCTTCTTCTTCTTATTCTTCTTCCTCTTCTTCTCCATCTTCCATTTCCTTTTCTTCATCCTCTTCTTCATCATCATTATCTTCTTCTTCTTCTTCTTGTTCTTCTTCTCCTTTTTCTTCTTCTTCTTCTTCTTCTTCTTCTCTTTCTTTTCCTTCTTATTCTTCTTCAACTTTTTCATCTACTTCTTCATCTTCTTCTTCTTCTTCCTATTCTTTTTCCTTTTCCACTTCTTCTTGTTCTTCCTCTACTTCTTCGTCTTCTTATTCTTTTTCTTCTTCTTCTTCTTCCAATTCCTCCACTTCTTGTCCTTCACCTTCTTCTTCTTTATCTTCTTCCTCCATGACTTCTTCTTCTTCGTCATCATCATCTTCTCCTTCTTCTTCTTCTTCATCCTATACTTCCTCTTCTTCTTCTTATCTTTGTTCCTATTCATTTTCTACTTCCTCTTCTTCTTGTTCTTCTTCTATTTCTATTCTTCTTTTACTTCTTCTTCCTCTTCTTCTCCTTCTTCTTCTATTTCTTCTCATTCTTCTTCTTCTTCTTCTTCCTCTTCTTCTTCTTCATCTTCTTCTTCTTCTCCTTTTTCATCTTCTTCTTCTTCTTGTTCCTCTCCTTCTTCCACTTCTTCTCCTTCTTCTGCTTCTTCTTCTTCTTCATCTTCTTCTTCTTTTTTTTGCTCCTTTTCTCTTCTTCTTTTTGTTCTTCTTGCACTTCCTCTCATTCTTCTTCATTTTCTTCTTCTTTTTCAACTTCTTCTTCTTCTTCATCTTCTTCCACTACTTCTTTTTCTTCTTTTTCTTTTGCTTCTTCTTCTTCTACTTCTTCTTCTTCTTCTTTTTCTTCTACTTCTTGTTGTTGTTCTTCTTTTTCTTCTGCTTCTTCTTTTTCTTCTTCAACTTGTTGCTCTTCTTGTTCTTCTTCTTCTTCTTCTTCTTCTTCTTCTTCTCTTTCTTCCCTTTTCACTCTACTTCAGCTTCTTCTTCTTAGTCTTCATCCTATTCATCATCTTTTTCTTCTTCTTCTTCTGTTAACTCTTCTTCTTCTTCGGCTAACTCTTATTCTTTATCTACTTCTTCCCCTTCTACTTCTTCTTTTTCTTCTTCTTCTTCTTCTTCTTCTTCTTCTTCCCCTTTCTTCCACTTCTTATCCTTCTCCTTCTTCTTCTTCATCTTCTTCTTCTCCGACTTCTTATTCTTCATCATCAACTTCTTCTTCCTGCTCCTCTTCTTCCTCTACTTCCTTTTCTTCTTCTTTTTGTTTGCCTTCTTCTTCTTCTTCTTCTTTTTCATCATCATCATCATCTTCTTCTTCTTCTTCTTCTTACTCTACTTCCTCTTCTTCTTCTTCTTGTTCTCCCTCTTTTTCTACTTTTTGTTCTTCTTGTACTACTTCTTCTTCTACTTCTTGTTCTTCTTCTACTTCTTGTTCTTCTTCTTCTTCTTCTTTGCTTCCACTTCTTTTTTTTTCCTATTCTTCTTCTTCTCCTCCTCCTCGTCCTCCTCCTTCTTCTTCTTTGCCATCTTTTTCTTCCTCTTACAATTCTTCTTCTTATTCTTCTTCTTCATCTAACATTTCTTCTTCTTGTTCTTCATCTGCTTCATCATCTTCTTCTTTTTCTTCTTCTTCTTATTCTTCTTCTTCTTCTTCTTCTTCTTCTCCTTTTTCTTCTTTTACATCTACTTCTACTTCTTATTCATCTTCTTCTTCTTCTTCTTCTTCTTCTCTTCTTCTTCTTCTGCTTTTTCTTCTTGTTCTTCTTCTTCTTCTACTTGTACTTCTTCTTTCGCTTCTACTTCTTCTTCTCGTTCT
>JAIUJO010002624.1:5000-15000 GCA_023846275.1 Vanilla planifolia
TTCTTCTTCTTCTTCTTCTTCCAATTCCTCCTCTTCTTGTCCTTCTCCTTTTTCTTCTTTATCTTCTTCCTCGTTGACTTCTTCTTCTTCGTCCTCTACTTGCTCTTCTTGTTCAACATACATTTTCTACTTCCTCTTCTTCTTGTTCTTTTTCTATTTGTCCTCTTCTTTTACCTCTTCTTCTTCTTCTATTTTTCTCCTTCTTCTTCTTCTTCTTCTTCCTCTTCTTCTTATTCCTTTTCTTCTCCTTTTTCGTCTTCTTCTTCTCTTGTTCCTCTCCTTCTTCTTGTACGTCTTCTCCTTCTTCTAGTTCTTCTTCTTCTTCTTCTTCATCTTCTTCTTCTTGTTCTTGCTCTTTTTCTCTTCTTCTTTTTGTTCTTCTTGAACTTCTTCTCATTCTCCTTCATTTTCTTCTTCTTTTTGAACTTATTCTTCCTCGTCTACTTCCTCTACATCTTTTTCTTCTTTTTCTTTTACTTCTTCTTCTTCTTCTTCTACTTGTTGTTCTTCTTTTTCTTCTGCTTCTTCTTCTTCTTCTTCATCTTGTTGCTCTTCTTGTTCTTCATCTTCTTCTTCTCTTTCTTCTCCTTTTCACTCTACTTTAGCTTCTTCTTCTTCATCCTATTCTTTATCTTTTTCCGCTTCTTCTTCTGCTACCTCTTCTTCTTCATCTTCTTCTTCCTCTTCTACCTCTTCTTTTTCTTCTTCTTCTTCTTCTTCTTCTTCTTCCTCTTCTTCCACTTCTTGTCCTTCTCGTTCTTCTTCTTCATCTTCTACTTCTTCGACTTCTTATTCTTCATCATCTTCTTCTTCTTCCTCCTACTCTTCTTCCTCTACTTCCTTTTCTTCTTCTTTTTGTTCTCCTTCTTCTTCTACTTCTTGTTCTTTGTTTTCATGTTCTTATTCTTCTTCTTCTTGTTCTTCTTCTTCTAATTCTTCTTATTCTACTTCTTTTTCTTATTGCCTTCTTCCTCCTCTATTCTTCTTCTTATTCTTATTCTTCGTCTTCTCCACGTCCTCCTCCTTCTCCTGCTTCTTCTTCTTATTCTTCTTATTCTTCTTCTTCTTCTTCTTCTTATTCTTCTTCTTCTTCGTCATCTTCTTTTTCTTCATCATCATCTCCTTCTTCTTCTTCTTCTTCTTCCTCTACTTCCTCTTCTTCTTCTTTTTGTTCTCCCACTTTTTCTACTTGTTGTTCTTCTTGTTCTACTTCTTCTACTTCCTCTTCTTCTTCTTCTTCTTTTTTCGTCTTCGTCTTCTTCTTCCTCTTCTTTTTCTTCCTATTCTTCATCTTCTACTCCTCCTCGTCCTCCCCTTCTTCTTCTTCATCTTCTTCCTATTCTTCTTCTTATTCTTCTTCTCTTTCCTCATCTGCTTCATCATCTTCTTCTTTTTCTTCTTCTTTTTCTTCTTCTTTTTCTTCTTCTTTTTATTCTTTTTTTTCTTCTTACTCTTCTTCTTCTACTTCTTCTCCTTTTTCTTCTTATATGTCCACTTCTACTTCTTATTCTTCTTTTACTTCTTCTTCTTCTTCTTCTTCTTCTTCTTCTTCTTCTTCTTCTGCTTTTTCTTCCTCTTCTTCTTCTTATTCTTCTTCTTCTTTGCTTCTACTTCTTCTTCTTCTTCTTCATTTTCCTCTTCCTCTTTTTCTTCTCTTCTTCTTCTTCATCATCACCTTCTTCTTCTTCTTCTCCAACTTTTTCTTCTTCTCTATATTATTCTTCTTCTTCTTTATTCCTCTTCTTCTTCTTCTTCATTATCTTCTTCTTCTTCTTCTTCTTCTACTCCTTCTTCTTCTTCTTCTTCTTCTTCTTCTTCTACATCTTTTTCTTCTTTTTCGTTCACTTCTTCTTCTTCTTCTTCTTCTTCTTCTTCTTCTCCTTCACTTTCTTCTACTTCTTATTCTTCTTTTGCTTCTTCTTCTTCTTAATCATCTTCATCTTCACCTTCTTCTTCTTCTTCCTAATCTTCTTATTTTCCACTTCTTCTTCTTCCTCTTCTTCTTCGTCTTCTTCTTCTTCTTCTTTTGCTTCTTCCTCTTGTTGTCCTTCTCCTTCTTCTTCATCATCTTCTTCTTGTTCGACTTCTTCTTCTTAATCTTCTTCTTCTCCTTCTTCTTCCTCGACCTCCACTTCTTCTTCTTCCTCTACCTCCTCTTCTTCTTCTATTACTACTTCTTTTTCTTCTTCCTCTTCTTCTTCTTCCTATTCTTCTTCTTCTTGTCCTCCTCCTTCTACTTCTACATCTTCTCTTCTTCTTCTTTTTATTCCTCTTCTTCATTATTTTCTTCTTCTGGTTCTTCATCCTCTTCACCTTTTTCTTCAACTTTTTCTTCTTCTTCTTTTTGTTCTTCTTCTTCTTCATTTTCTTTTTCTTTTTCTTCATCTTCTTCTTCTTCTCTTCTTCTTCTTCTTCTTCTTCTTCTTCTTCCTCTTCTTCTTCTTCTTCGTCTTCCTCTTCTTCTTCTTCTTCTTCTTCTGCTGCTTTAGCTTCTACTTTATCTTCTTCTTCTTAGACTTTACTTCTTCCTTTTCTTCTTCTTCTTCTTCTTCTCCATCTTCTTTTGCTTCTTCCTCTTCTTCTTCTTCTTCTTCTCCATCTTTCTCTCTTCTTCTTCTTCTCTTTCATAATCTTCATCATCATCATCATCATCATCATCATCATCATCATCATCTTCTTCTTCTTCTTCTTCTTTTTCTTGTTCCTCCTCTTCTTCTTCTTCTTCTTCTTCTTCTTCCTCTTGTTCTTCTTCTTCTGCTTCTTCTTCTGCTTCTTCTTCCTCTTCTTCTTCTTCTTCTTCTTCTTCTTCTTCTTCTTCTACTTCTTCTTCTTCTTCTTTTTCTCCTTCTTTTTCTTCTTCTTCTTCTTCTTCTGCTTCTTCTTCTTCTTCTTCATCTTCTTTTGCTTCTTCTCCTCCTTTTTCTTCTTCTTCTTCTTCTTCTTCTCCTTCTTCTCCTGTTCTTTCTCCTTCTCCTTGTTCTTCTCCTCCTTCTTCTATTTCTCCTTCTTCTTCTTCTTCTTCTTCTTCTCCTTCTCCTTCTCCTTCTTCTCTTTCTCCTTCTCCTTTTTCTTCTTCTCTTTCTCCTTCTTCTTCTTCCCCTTTTTCTTCTTCCACTACTTCTCCTTCTTATTCTTCTCCTTCCACTTCATCTTCTCCTTCTTCTTCTTCTTCTTCTCATTCTCTTTCTTCTTTTTCTTCTTCTTCTTCTTCACTTTCTTCTTCTTCTTCTTCTTCTTCTTCTCCTCCTTCTTCTCTTTCTTCTTCTTCTTTCTTCTTCTTCTCGTTCTTCTTCTTCTTCTTCTTCTCTTTCTCCAACTTCTTCTTCTTCTCCTTCTTCTTCTTCTTCTTCTCCTTCTTTTGCCTCTTCTTCTTCTCCTTCTTCTTTTTCTTCTTCTGCTTCTTCTTTCTCTTCTTCTGCTTATTCTTTTTCTTCATGTGCTTCTTCTTCTGTTTCTTCTTCTTCTACTTCTTCTTCTTCTTCTTCTTCAGCATCTTCTTCTTCTTCTTCTTCTTCTTCAGCATCTTCTTCTTCTTCTTATTCTTCTTTTTCTTCTTCTTCTTCTTCGTCTTCTACTTCTTCGTCTTCTTTGTCTTCTTTTTCTTTATCTTCTCCTTCTTCATCTTCTTCTCCTTCATCGTCATCTTCTTCAGCATCTTTCTCTTCTTCTTCTTTTAATTCTCCTTCTTTTTCTACTTTTTCTTCTTGTTGTACTTCTTCTGTTTCTTCTTCGTCTTCGTTTTAATCTTCGTCTTCTTCTTCCTCTTCTTCTTCTTCTCCTCCTCCTCCTTCTCCTTCTTTTTCTTCTTCTTCTTATTATTCTGCTTCTTCATCTTCGTCTTCTTCTTATTGTTATTTATTAGCTTTATCGTCAACTTCTCCTTTATCTTCTTCTTTTTTTCTTCTTCTTTTTCTTCTTCTTCTTTTTCTTCTTCTTCTCTTTTTTCTTCTTCTATGTCTACTTCAACTTCTTCTTCTATGTCTACTTTATTCTTCTTCTTCTTCTTTTTCTTCTTTTCCTTCTTTTTCTTCCTTTTCATCTTCTTGTACTTCTTCTTCTTCTTCTTTGTCTTCTTCTTCTTTTACTTCTTCTTCTTCTTCTTCTTCTTCTTCTTCTTCTCCTTTTTCTTTTGCTTCTACTTCTTCTTCTTCTTCTTCTCTTCTTCTTCTTCTTCTTCTTCTTCTTCTTCCTCTTCGTCTTCTTCTTTGTTCTTCTTCTTCTTCATCACCTACTTGTCTTCATCTTCTTCTTCTTCTTCTACTTCTTCTACTTCTTCCCCTTCTTCCTCTTCTATCTCTTCTTCCTCTTCTTCTTTTTCATCATCATCATCATATTCTTCTTTTTCTTCTTCTTCTTTTTTCTTCTTCCCCCCTTATTCTTCTACTTCTTCCTCTTCTTCTTCTTCTTCTTCTTCTTCTTCTTTTCTTCTTCTTCTACTTCTACTTCTTTCTCTTCTTCCTGTTCTTCTTCTTTCTCTTCTTCTTCTTCTTCTTCTTCTTCTTCTTCTTCTCATTCCACTTCTTTTTTTCTTATTTTCTTCATCTTCTTCTTCCTCTTCTTCTTCTCCTCCTTCTTCATCTACTACTACTACTATTACTACTTATTCTTCTTTTCCTTCTTCTTCTTCTCCTTCTACCCCTTCTTCTTATTCTTCTTCTCCTTCTACCTCTTCATTTTTCTTCTTCTTTTTCTTCTCCTCATTGATTTTCTTCCACTTCTTTTCTTCTTCTTCTTCTTCTTCTTCTTCTCCTCATCCTTCTCTTTTCATCATCTCTTCTTCTTCTTCTACTTCATCTTCTTCTTCTTCTTCTTCTTCTTCCTCTTCTTTTCAATCATCATCATCATTTTCTTCTTCTTCTTCTTTTAATTATTATTATTCTTCTTCTTCTTCTCTTCTTCCTCTTCTTCATCTTTTCTTCTTCTTCTTCTACATCTTCTTCTTCTTCTTCTTCTTCTCCATATTTTTCTTCATCTTCTTCTTCTTCATCATCATCATCTTCTTCTTCTTCTTCTTCTTCTTGTCCTTCTCCTTCTTTGCCTTCTTCTTCTCCTTCTTCTTCTACTTGTTCTTCTTTTTCTTCTTCTCTTCTTCTTCTTCTTCTTATTCAACAACCTCTTATACTTCTTCTTCTTCTTGTTCTTCTTTTTTTGCTTCTTCTTGTTATACTTCATCATCATCTTCTTCTTCTTCTTCTTCCTCCTCCTCCTCGTCTTCTTCTTCTTCTTCTTCCTCCTAATATTCTAAATCTTCTTCTACTTCCTCCTCTTCTTCTACTTCCTCCTCTTCTTCTCCTTCTTCTTCTTCTTCTTGTTCATCTACTTCTTATTCTTTTCTTGTTCTTCTTTGACTTCCTCTTGTTCTTCTTCTACTTCTTCTTCTTCTTCTTCTTCTTCTAAGACTACTACTACTACTTTTTCTTCTTCGTCTTCTTCTTCTTCTTCTTAAACTCCTGTTCTTCTTCTTCTTCTTCTTCTTCTTTCTTTTCTTTTCTTCTTTTTTTTTGTCCTCTTCTTCCTCTTCTTCTTCTTTTTCATCACCGTTATCTTCTTTTTCTTCTTCTCCTTCTTCTTTTCTTCCTCCTCCTCATCTTCTTCTTCTTCTTTCTCCTCTACTTCTTCATCTTCTTCTTCTTCTTCTTCTTTCTCTTCCTCGTCTTCTTTTTCTTCTTCTTCTTCCTCTTCCAATTCTTCTTCTTTTCTTCTTCCTCTTATTCTTCTTCGACTTCTTCTTCATCTTCTTTTTCTTCTTCTTGTTCTTCTTCTCCTTCCTCTTCTTCCTCTTCTTCTTCTTCTTCTCATTTTTCTTCTTATTCTTCTTCTTCTTCTTCTTCTTCTGCTTCATTTTCTTTTCTTTTCTTCTTCTTCTTCTTCTTCTTCTTCTACTTCTTCTCCTTCTTCTTCTTGTTCTTCCTCTCCTTCTTCTTCTTCTTCTTCTTCCACTTCTTTTTCTTCTAATTATTCTTCATCTTCTTCTCTTTTTCTTCCTCTTCTTCTTCTTCTTCTTCTTTTTCTTCTTACTCTTTTCCTCCTACTACTACTACTTCTTCGCCTTGTTCTACTTTTACTTCTTATTCTTCTTCTTCTCCTTCTACCACCTCTTCTTATTCTTCTTCTCCTTCTACCTCTTCTTCTTTATTCTTTTTTTCTTCTCTTCCTTCCTCTTCTTCCACTTCTTCTCCTTCTTCTTCTTCTTCTTCTCCTCATCCTTCACTTCTTCATCTTCTTTATCTTCTTCTTCTTCTTCATCATCAACATCTTCTTCTTCTTCTTCTTCTTCTTCTTCTTCCTCTACCTCTTCTTCTTCTTTTTCTTCTTCATCTTCTTCATCATCATCATCTTTTTCATCCTCTTCTTCTTTTAATTCTTCTTCTTCTTCTTCACCATCATCATCTTCTTCTTCTTCTACATCTTCTACTTCTTCTTGCACTTCTACTTCTTCTTCGTTATATTCTTCTTCTTCTTCTTCTTCCACTTCTTCTTCTTCTTCTTCCTCTTCTTCTTTATCTTCTTCTTCTTCTTCTTCTTCTTCTCCTTCTCCTTCTTTGTCTTCTTCTTCTTCTTCTTTGTTCCTCTACTTCTTCTTCTCCTTCTTCTTGTTCTTGTTCTTGTCCTTCTTCATCTACTTATTCCCTTTCTTCCTCTTCTGCCACTTCTTCCTCTTCTTCTTTTTCGTCATCATCATCATATTCTTCTTCTTCTTATTTCTTTTTGTTCTTCTTCCTCCCCTAATTCTTCTGCTTCTTCCTTTTCTTTTCTTCTTCTTCTTCTTCTTCTTCTTCTTCTTCTTCTTCTTCCTCTTTTTCATCGTCTTCTTCTTCTTCCTCATCTTCTTCTTCTTTTTCTTCTTATTCTTCTTCATCTTCTTCTTCCTCTTCTTCTTCTCCTTCTTCTTCTTCTTCTTCTACTACTACAACTACTTCTTGTTCTTCTTTTCCTTCTTCTTCTTCTTCTTCTTCTTCTTCTCCTTCTACCCCTTCTTCTTATTCTTCTTCTCCTTCTACTCTTCATATTTTCTTCTTTTTCTTCTTCCCCTCTTTCATTTTCTTCCACTTCTTCTACTTCTTCTTCTTCTTCTTCTTCTCTTTATCCTTCTCTTTTTCTTCTTCTTCTTCTTCTTTTACTTCTTCATCTTCTTGTTCTACTTCTACTTCTTATTCTTCTTCTTCTTCCTCTTTTCTTCTTTTTTTCTTCTTCTTCTTCTTCTTCTTCTTTTAATTCTTCTTCTTCTTCTTCGTTTTCTTCCTCTTCTTCTTCTACTTCTTCTACCCCTTCTACTTCTTCTTCTTCTTGCTCTTCTTGCACTTCTACTTCTTCTTCGTTATCTTCTTCTTCATTTTCATCATCTTCTTCTTCTTCTTCTTCCTCTTTACTTCTTCTTCTTCTTCTTCCTCTTCTTCATCATCACCTTCTTCTCCTTCTTTGCCATCTTCTTCTCCTTCTCCTTCTTTGCCTTCTTCTTCTTCTCCTTCATCTTCTTCTGCTTCTTCTTCTTATTCTTCTTCTTCTTCTTCTTATTCATCATCAACTTATACTTCTTCTTTTTCTTCTTTTTCTTGTTTTTCTGCTTCTTCTTATTCTTCTTCATCTTCTTGTTCTTCTTCCTCCTCCTCCTCCTTGTCTTCTTCTTCTTCTTCTTCTTCTTTCTATTCTTAATCTTCTTCTTCTTCTTATTCGTCTACTTATTCTTTTCTTGTTCTTCTTTGACTTTCTCTTGTTCTTCTTCTATTTCTTCTCCATCTTCTTCTTCTTCTACGACTACTACTTCTAGTACTTCTTCTTTTTCTTCTTCTTCTTTTTTAGCTTCTTCTTCTTCTTCTTCTACATCTTCTACTTCTTCTTCTCCTTTTACTCTTCTTCTTCTTCTAATCCTTTTACCCCTTCTTCTTCTTGTCCTCCTTTTACCACTTTTTCTTCTTGCTCTCCTTCTACCACTTCTTCCTTTTCTCCTTTTTCTTCTTCTCCTTATTCCTCTTCCTCTCGATCCTTTTCTTTTTCATCTTCTTCTTGTTGTTGATTTTCTTCTCCCTTTTCTTCTTCTTCTTCTTCTTTTTGTTATTATTATTGTTTCTCTTCTCATTATTATTCTCTTCTTCCTTTTCCTCTTCTTTTTCTTGTTCTTCCACTTCTTCTTTTTCTTCATCCTCTTCTTCCAATTCTTCTTCTTTTTCATCATCATTTTCTTCTTCTCTTTCTTCTTCTTCTTTTTCTTCTTCTTCCTCATCATCTTCTTCTTCTTCCTTCTCTTCTTCATCTTATTCTTCTTCATCTTTTTCATCTTCCTCTTCCTCTTCTTCCTCTTCTTCTTCTTCTTCTTCCTCTTCCACTTCTTCTTCTTGTTCTTCTTCTTCTTTTTCTTCTTCCTCATCTTCTTCTTCAACATCTTCTTCTTCTCCTTCCTCTTCTTCTTGTTCTTCTTCTTCTTCCTTTTCTTCTTCTTCTTCTTCTTCTTCTACTTCTTCTTCTTCTTCTACTTCGACTTCTTCTTCTTCTTCTTCCTCTTCTCATTTTTCTTCTTATTCTTCTTCTTCTTCTTCTTCTTCATTTTCTTTTTCTTTTTCTTCTTCTTCTTCTACATCTTTTCATTTTTCTTCTTGTTCTTTCTCGTCTTCTTTTCCTTCTTCTTCTTCCTCTTCTTTTTCTTCTTTTCTTCTTTCTCTTCTTCTTCTTCTTCTTCCTCCTCTTCTTCTATTTCTTCTTCCTCTTCTACTACTTCTTCTTCTTCTTCTTCTTCTTCTTGTTCCACCTTTTGTTCTTCTTCTTCTTCTTGTTCTTCTTCTTCTTCCTCATCTTCTTCTCCTTATTATTATTATTATATTATTATTATTATTATTATTATTATTCTTTTTCTTCTTCTTCTTCTACTACTACTACTTTTTCTTCCTCATCATCTTCTTCTTCTTCTTCTTCTTCTTCCCCTTCTTCTTCTTCCTCTTCTTCTTTCTAATCTTCTCATTCTTATTCTTTGTCTTCATCCTCTTCTTTTTCATCTTCTACTTCCTTTTCTTCTTCTTTTTCTTTTGCTTCATCTCCTTCTCCTTCTTCTTATACTTGATGTTCATCATCTTCTTCTTCTTCTTCTTCTTTTTTCTTCTGTTTGTTGTTCTTCTTTTTCTACTACTACTACTACTTCCTTTTCTACTACTACTACTACTTCCTCTTCTTCTTCTTCTTATTCTTCTTCTTCTTCTTTTACTTCCTCTTCTTCTTTTTTCTTCTTCTTCTTCCTCTTCTTATTCTCCTTCTAGCACTTCTTCTTCTTCTTCTTCTTCTTCTTCTTCTTCTTCTCCTTCTTCTACTTCTACTTCTTCTCGTTCTTCTTCTTCTTCTTCTCCTCCTCCTCCTTCTTCTTCTTCTCCTCCTTCTTCTTCATCTTCTTCTTCAGTTTCATCTTCTTCTTCCTCTTCTTCTTCTTCTATGTCTTCTCCTTCTTCTCCTACATTTCTTCTTTTTCTCAATTTTCTTCTTTTTCTTATTCATCGTCATCTTCTTATTCTTCTTCTTCTTAATTTTCTCCTTCTACTTCTTCTTATACTTCTTTTGCTTCTCTTCCATCTTCTTCTTCTTCTTCTTCTTCGTCTTCCTCTTCATCTTCATCTTCTTTTGCATCTTTTTCTTCTTCTTCTTCTTCATCATCTTCTCCTACTTTTTCTTTTTCTTCTTCTTCTTCTTCTTTTACTACTTCTTATTCTTCTTGTTCTTTTTGTTCTTCTTTTTTTCTTCTTCTCGTTCCTCTTCTTCTTCTTCTTCTTCTTCTTCCACTTCTTCTTCCTCCTCCTCTTCTTCTTCTTATTCGTCTTCTAATTCTTCTTCTTTTTCTACTAGTTTCTCTTCTTCTTCTTCTTCTTCTTGTTCTTCTTCTTCTACAACTTCTCATTTTTCCTCTTCTACTTCTTCTTCTCTTCTTCTTTTCGTCATCATCATGATATTCTTCTTCTTCTTCTACTTCTTCTTTTTCTTCTTCTTCCTCCTCTTGTTCTTTTTCTTCTTTCACTTCTTCTTC
>JAIUJO010002624.1:20000-22500 GCA_023846275.1 Vanilla planifolia
CTTCCTCCTCTTTTCTTCACCTTTTTCTTCTTCTTCTTCTTCTTCTTCTCTTCTTCTTCTTCTTCTTCATTTTCTTCTTCTTATTCTTCTTTTTCTTCCTCTTCAGCTTCTTCTTCTTCTTCTTCTTCTTCTCCTTCTTCTTTTTCTTCTTCTTCTTCTTCTTCTACTTCTTCTTCATCTTCTTCCTCTTATTCTTCTTCATCATCTTCTTCTTCCTCTTCTTCTTCTTCTTCTTCTTCCTTTTTTTCTTATTCTTATTCCTATCTTCTTCCTCTTCCTTTTCTTCTTCTTCTTCTTCTTCATCTTATTCTCCTTCTTCCTCTTCTTATTCTTCTTCTCGTTCTACTTGATCATAATCTTCTTCTTTTTCTACTTCTTATTATTATTATTGTTCTACTACTTCTTCTTCTTCTTATTTTTCTTCTTGTTCTTCTTCTTCTTCTTCTTCTTCTTCTTTTTCTTCTCCTTCTTTTTCTTCTCCTTCACCTTCTTCCTCATCTTCTTCTCCTTCGTCGTATTCTTCTTCTTCTTCTCCTTCTTCTCCTTCTTCTTCTTTTCCTTCTTCTCCTTCTTCTTCTTCTTCGTCATCTTCTTCTTCTTCCTTGTCTGCTACTGATTCTTTTCTTATTCTTCTTCTTCTTCTTCTTATCCTTCTTCTACTACTACTTCTTCACCTTTTTCGTTTTTAACTTCTTCTTCTACCTCTTCTTCATTTTCTTCTTTTACTTCTTCTCTTCTTTCCACTTGTTCTTCTTCTCCTTTTTTTTCTTCTTCTTCTTCATCTTCTTCCTCTTCCTCTTCTTCTTCTTCTACTTCTTCTTTCACTTCTTCTTCTTCTTCTTCTTTTTCCTCTTCTTCTTCTTCTCCTTCTTCTTCTCATTCTTTTTCTTCTTCTTCTTCTTCTTCATCTTCTTCTTCCTCATCTTCTTCTTCTTTTACTTCTTCTCTTCTTTCCACTTGTTCTTCTTCTCCTTTTTTTTCTTCTTCTTCTTCATCTTCTTCCTCTTCCTCTTCTTCTTCTTCTTCTTCTTCTTTCACTTCTTCTTCTTCTTCTTCTTTTTCCTCTTCTTCTTCTTCTCCTTCTTCTTCTCCTTCTTTTTCTTCTTCTTCTTCTTCTTCTTCTTATTCTTCCACTTTTTCTTTTGCTACTTCTTCTTCTTCTCCTTCTCCTTCTTTCACTTTTTCTACTTCTTCTTCTCCTCCTTCTTCATCTTCTTCTAATTCTTCTTCTTCATCTTCTTCTTCTTCTTCTCCTCCTTCTTCTTCTTCCCTTTCTCATTTTTCATGTTCTTCTTCATGCTCTTCTACTTCTTCTTCTCCTTTTACTTCTTCTTCTTCTTCTTCTTCTTCTTCTTCTTATACTTCATCTTCATCTTATTCTTCTCTTTCTTCTTCTTTTCATTCATCTTCTTCTACTTCTTCTTCATCTTCTTCTTCTTCCTCTTCTTCTTTTTCTTCTTCATCTTCCTCTTCCACTTCTTCTTCTTCTTCATCTTCTCCCTCTTCTTCTTCTTCTTCTTCTCCTTCTCCTTCTTCTTCGTCATCATCATCATCTTCTTCGTCTTCCTTTTCTTCTTCTTCTTCCTATTCTTCTTTTTCTTCTTCTTCTACTACTTCTTCTTCTTATTCTTCTTCTTCTTCTTCTTTCTTCTTCTTCTTCTTCTTCTTCTTCTTCTTGTCCTTCATCTTTTTCTTCTTCTTCAACCTCTTCTTCTTGTTCATTAACTACTTCTTCTTCCTCTTCTTCTTCTTCTGCTTCTTCTTCTTCTTCTTCCTCTACTTCTTCTTCTCCTCCTCCTCCTCCATCTCCCTCTTCTTCTTCTTCTACAACTTCTTCTTCTTCTTCTTCTTCATCGTCTTCTTCTTCTTCTTCTTCTTCTACTTCTTCTTCTTCTTCTTCTTCATCTTCTTCTTCCCCATCTTCTTCTTCTTCCTCCTCTTCTTCTCTTATTCTTATTCTTATTCTTCTTCTACTTCTTCTATTTCTTCTTCTCATTCTTCTTTTTCTTCTTCTTCTTCTTCTTCTTCTTCCTCTTCTTCTTCTCTTCTTTTTTTCTTCTCCTTCTTCTTCTTCTTCCTCTTCTTCTTCTCATTTTTCTTCTTCTTGTTATTCTTCTTCTTCTTTTTATTAATATTATTATTATTATTATTATTATTATTATTATTATTATTATTATTATTCGCTCCTTTTTCTTCTTCCTCTTCTTCTTCTTCTTCTTCTTCTTCCTACACTTATTCTTCTTCATCATCTTCTTCTTCTTTCACTACTTCATCTTCTTCTTCTCCTTCTTCATTATAATCATGTTATTCATCCTACTCTTTTTCTTCTTCTTCCACTTCTTCTTCTTCTTCTTCTACTACTTATTTTTCTTCTTTTTCTTCTTCTTCTACTTCCTCATCTTCTTCTTTTCCTTGTTTTTTTTCTACTTCTTCCTATTCTTCTTCTTCTTCTTCTTCCTCTTCTTCTACGTCTTCTTATTCCTATTCTTCTTTTTCCTCC
>JAIUJO010002624.1:27500-30000 GCA_023846275.1 Vanilla planifolia
CTTCTTCTTCTTCTTCTTCTACTTCTTCTCCTTCTTCTTCTTGTTCTTCCTCTCCTTCTTCTTCTTCTTCTTCTTCCACTTCTTTTTCTTCTAATTATTCTTCATCTTCTTCTTCTTTTTCTTCCTCTTCTTCTTCTTCTTCTTCTTTTTCTTCTTACTCTTTTCCTCCTACTACTACTACTTCTTCGCCTTGTTCTACTTTTACTTCTTATTCTTCTTCTTCTCCTTCTACCACCTCTTCTTATTCTTCTTCTCCTTCTACCTCTTCTTCTTTATTCTTTTTTTCTTCTCTTCCTTCCTCTTCTTCCACTTCATCTCCTTCTTCTTCTTCTTCTTCTCCTCATCCTTCACTTCTTCATCTTCTTTATCTTCTTCTTCTTCTTCATCATCAACATCTTCTTCTTCTTCTTCTTCTTCTTCTTCTTCCTCTACCTCTTCTTCTTCTTTTTCTTCTTCATCTTCTTCATCATCATCATCTTTTTCATCCTCTTCTTCTTTTAATTCTTCTTCTTCTTCTTCACCATCATCATCTTCTTCTTCTTCTACATCTTCTACTTCTTCTTGCACTTCTACTTCTTCTTCGTTATATTCTTCTTCTTCTTCTTCTTCCACTTCTTCTTCTTCTTCTTCCTCTTCTTCTTTATCTTCTTCTTCTTCTTCTTCTTCTTCTTCTTCTCCTTCTCCTTCTTTGTCTTCTTCTTCTTCTTTGTTCCTCTACTTCTTCTTCTCCTTCTTCTTGTTCTTGTTCTTGTCCTTCTTCATCTACTTATTCCCTTTCTTCCTCTTCTGCCACTTCTTCCAATTCTTCTTTTTCGTCATCATCATCATATTCTTCTTCTTCTTATTTCTTTTTGTTCTTCTTCCTCCCCTAATTCTTTTGCTTCTTCCTTTTCTTTTCTTCTTCTTCTTCTTCTTCTTCTTCTTCTTCTTCCTCTTCTTCATCGTCTTCTTCTTCTTCCTCATCTTCTTCTTCTTTTTCTTCTTATTCTTCTTCATCTTCTTCTTCCTCTTCTTCTTCTCCTTCTTCTTCTTCTTCTTCTACTACTACAACTACTTCTTGTTCTTCTTTTCCTTCTTCTTCTTCTTCTTCTTCTTCTTCTTCTCCTTCTACCCCTTCTTCTTATTCTTCTTCTCCTTCTACCTCTTCATATTTTCTTCTTTTTCTTCTTCCCCTCTTTCATTTTCTTCCACTTCTTCTACTTCTTCTTCTTCTTCTTCTTCTCTTTATCCTTCTCTTTTTCTTCTTCTTCTTCTTCTTTTACTTCTTCATCTTCTTGTTCTACTTCTACTTCTTATTCTTCTTCTTCTTCCTCTTTTCTTCTTTTTTTCTTCTTCTTCTTCTTCTTCTTCTTTTAATTCTTCTTCTTCTTCTTCGTTTTCTTCCTCTTCTTCTTCTACTTCTTCTACCCCTTCTACTTCTTCTTCTTCTTGCTCTTCTTGCACTTCTACTTCTTCTTCGTTATCTTCTTCTTCATTTTCATCATCTTCTTCTTCTTCTTCTTCCTCTTTTACTTCTTCTTCTTCTTCCTCTTCTTCATCATCACCTTCTTCTCCTTCTTTGCCATCTTCTTCTCCTTCTCCTTCTTTGCCTTCTTCTTCTTCTCCTTCATCTTCTTCTGCTTCTTCTTCTTATTCTTCTTCTTCTTCTTCTTATTCATCATCAACTTATACTTCTTCTTTTTCTTCTTTTTCTTGTTTTTCTACTTCTTCTTATTCTTCTTCATCTTCTTGTTCTTCTTCCTCCTCCTCCTCCTTGCCTTCTTCTTCTTCTTCTTCTTCTTTCTATTCTTAATCTTCTTCTTCTTCTTATTCGTCTACTTATTCTTTTCTTGTTCTTCTTTGACTTCCTCTTGTTCTTCTTCTATTTCTTCTCCATCTTCTTCTTCTTCTACGACTACTACTTCTACTACTTCTTCTTTTTCTTCTTCTTCTTTTTTAGCTTCTTCTTCTTCTTCTTCTACATCTTCTACTTCTTCTTCTCCTTTTACCTCTTCTTCTTCTTCTAATCCTTTTACCCCTTCTTCTTCTTGTCCTCCTTTTACCACTTTTTCTTCTTGCTCTCCTTCTACCACTTCTTCCTTTTCTCCTTTTTCTTCTTCTCCTTATTCCTCTTCCTCTCGATCCTTTTCTTTTTCATCTTCTTCTTGTTGTTGATTTTCTTCTCCCTTTTCTTCTTCTTCTTCTTCTTTTTGTTATTATTATTGTTTCTCTTCTCATTATTATTCTTCTTCTTCCTTTTCCTCTTCTTTTTCTTGTTCTTCCACTTCTTCTTTTTCTTCATCCTCTTCTTCCAATTCTTCTTCTTTTTCATCATCATTTTCTTCTTCTCTTTCTTCTTCTTCTTTTTCTTCTTCTTCCTCATCATCTTCTTCTTCTTCCTTCTCTTCTTCATCTTCTTCTTCTTCATCTTTTTCATCTTCCTCTTCCTCTTCTTCCTCTTCTTCTTCTTCTTCTTCCTCTTCCACTTCTTCTTCTTGTTCTTCTTCTTCTTTTTCTTCTT
>JAIUJO010002624.1:60000-65000 GCA_023846275.1 Vanilla planifolia
TCCCCCTCCTCCTCTTCTTCTTCATCTTCTTCTTCCTCGTCTTCTTCTTCTTCTTCTTCTTCCTCTTCTTCTTCTTCCTTTTCTTGATCTTCTTCTTCATGTACTTCTCCTTTTTCTTCTTCTTCTCATTCTACTTGTTCATCTTCTTGTTCATCATCATCATCTTCTTCTTCTTCTTCTTCTTCTTCTTCTTTTTATTCTTCTTCTTCTTCTTTTTCTTCTTCTTCTTCTTCTTCTTCTTCTTCTTTTTATTCTTCTTCTTCTTCTTTTTCTTCTTCTTCTTCTTCTTCTTCTTCTTCTTCTGCTTATTCCTATTCTTCTTCTTCTTCGTCTTCCTCCTCCTCTTCTTCTTCTTCTTCTTCTTCATCATCATCTTCTTTTTCTTCTTCTTCCTCTTCTTCTTCTTTTTGTTCTTCTTCTTCTTCTTCTTCATCTACTTCATCTACTCTTATTTCTTCTTCTTCTTCTTCTTCTTCTTCATTAACTTCTACTTCTTCTTCTTTTGCTTGCCCTTCTTCTTCTTCTTCTAGTTCTTCTCCTTCTTCTTCTTACTCTTCTTCATTAATCATCTTCTTCATCTTCTTTTTCTTCTTCTTCTTCTAATTCTACTTCTTCTCATTTTTCTTCTTCTTATTCTTCTTCTTCTTCTTTATCATCATCATGTTCTTATTCTTCTTCTTCTTCCTCATCCTCTTGTTGTTGTTGTTGTTCTTCTTCTTCTTCTCATTCTTCTTCTTCTTCTTATTCTTTTACTTCTTCTTCTTCTTCTTCTTCTTCTTCTTCTTGTTCATTTTCTTCATCATTTTCTTCTTCTTCTTCTTTAGGTTCTACTAATTTTACTTCTTCTTCATGTTCTTCCTCTAATTCTTCTTCTTCATGATCATCTTCTTCTTCTTCTTCTTCATATTATACTTTGTCTACTGTTTTTTCTCATTCTTATTCTTCCTCTTCTTATACTTTTCTTGTTCTTTTCTTCTTCTTCCTCCTCTTCTTCATCGTCATCATCTTCTTCTTCCTCTTCTTCTTCTTCTCCTTCTCCTTCTTCTTCTTCTGCTCCTTCTTCTTCTTCTTCTTCTTCTTCTTCTTCTTCTTCTTCGTCTTCTCCTCCTTCTACTTCTTTTTCTTATTCTTCTTCTGGTTCATCTTATTCTTCTTCTTATTATTCTTATTCATCCTCTTCTTCTTTTTCTTCTTCTTCTTATTTTTCTTCCCCTTCTTCTTCTTCTTCCTCTTCTTCTTCTTCTTCATCATGTTCTTCTTCTTCTTCTTCTTCATCTTCTTCTTCTTCTTCTTCTCCATCTTCTTTTTCTTCTTCTTCTTCTTCTTGTTCCTCCTCCTCTTCTTCCTCTTTTTCTCCTTCTTCTTATTCTTATTCTTCATCTTCTTGCTCTTCTTTTTCTTCTTCTTCTTCCTTTTCTTCTTCTTCTTCTTCTTCTTCTTCATCATCTTCTTCTTCTTCTTCTTGTTCTTCTTCTCCTTCTACTTGATCATCATCTTCTTCCACTTCTTCTTCTTCTTCATCATCTTTAACTTCTTTTTCTTCTCTTTTTCATCAACATCTTCTTCTTCTTCTACATCTTCTTCTTCTTCTTCTTCTTCTTCTTATTCCTCTTCATCTTCTTCTTCTTTTTCTTCTTCTTTCTCCTCTAAATCTTCTTCTTCTATGACAACTTCTTCTTATTCTTCTTCTTCTTCTTCTTCTTCTTCCTCTTGTTCTTCTTCTTATTCCAATTCTTCTTCTTCTTCCTCCTCCTCCTCCTCCTCTTCTTCTTCACCTTCTTCTTCATCTTCTTCTTCTTCTTCTTCTTCCTCTTCCTTTTCTTGAACTTCTTCTTCTTTTTCTTCTTCTTCTAATTCTTCTTCTTCATCTTCTTATTCATCATCATCATCATCATCATCTTCTTCTTCTTCTTCTTCTTCTTCGTTTTCTTTCTCTTCTTCTTCTTCTTCTTCTTCTTCTTCTTCTTCTTCTTCTTCTGCTTATTCCTATTCTTCTTCTTCTTCCTCTTCCTCCTCCTCTTCTTCTTCCTCCACTTCTTCTTCATCTTCTTTTCCTTCTTATTCCCCTTCTTCTTATTCATTTTTTCTTCTTCTTCTTGTTCTTCTTCATCTACTTCTTCTTTCTCTCTTATTTTTTCTTCTTCTTCTTCTTCTTTGTTAACTTCTACTTCCTCTTCTTCTTCTTCTTCTTGTTCTTCTCCTCCACCTCCTCCTCCTATCTATTTTTTTTCTTTTTCTACTTGTCCTTCTTTTTCTTCTCCATCTCCTACTTCTTCTCCTTCTTCTTCTTCTTCCTCCTCTTCTTCTCCTGTTTCCCCTACTAGTTCTTTTCAATCTTCTTCTTCTACTTATTCTTTTTCTTCTTCTTCTTCTTCTTCTTCTTCTTTTTCTACTACTACTTCTTCTTCTCATTTTTGTTCTTCTTCTTATTCTTCTTCTTCTTCATGTTCTTCTTCTTCTTCATGTTCTTCTTCTTTTTCACCTTTTACTTCATGATCATCATCATCATCTTCTTCTTCTTCTTATTTCTCATCTTTATCTTCTTCTTCTTTTACTTCTTCTTCTTCTTCTACTAATTCTTCTTCTTGTCGTTCTTCTACATCTTCATCTTCATCTTATTATTATTATTATTATTCCTATTCTTCTTCTTCTTCCTCTTCTTCCTCCTACTCGTCTTCTTCTTTTTCTTCTTCTTCATCATCTTCTTTTCCTTCTTCTTCATCATCTTCTTTTCCTTCTTCTTCTTCTTCTTCTTTTTCTTCTTCTTCTTCAAATTCTTCATCTACTTCTTCTTCTTCTGTTTGTTCTTCTTCTTACTCTTATTCTTTAACTTCTACTTCTTCTTCTTCTATTTCTTCTTCTTTTTCTTCTTCTTTTTTTCCTTTTATTCTTCTTCCTCTTCTCCTTCTACCTCTTCTTCTTCTTCTTTTTCTTCTTCCTCTTCTTCTTCTTCTTCTTCTTCTTCTTCTTCTTCTTTGTCTTCTTCTACTTCTTCTACTACTTCTTCTTCTTCTTCTTCTTCTTGTCCTACTTCTTCTTCTTCCACTTCTTATTCTTCTTCCTCTTCTTCCTCTTCTTTTTCTCCTTCTTGTTCTTATTCTTCTTCTTCTTATTCTTCTTCATCATCATCATCATCATCTTCTTCTTCCTCTTCTTCTACTACTAATTCTTCTTCGTCTTCTTCTTCTTCTTGTTGTTTTTCTTATTCTTCTTCTTCTTCTTCATCTTCTTCTTCTTCTTCTTCTTTTTCTTCTTCTTCTTCTTCTTTTTCTACTTCTTCTTCTTCTTCTTCTTCTTCTACTTCTTCTTTTTCTTCTTCCTCTTCCACTTCTTCCCCTTCTTCTTCTTCTTCTTCACCTTCTTCGTCGTCTTCCTCCTCTTCTTCTTCTTCTTATTCCTATTCTTCTTCTTCTTCCTCCAACCCATCTTCTTCTTCTAATTATTCTTCTTCTTCTTCATCTTCTTTTCCTTCTTCTTCTTCTTCTTGTTCTTTTTCTTCTTCTTCTTCTTCTTCTTCTTCTACAATCTTTTCATCTACTTCTTCTTCTTGTTCTATTTCTTCTGCTTTTTCCTCTTTGTCTTTAACTTCTACTTCTTCTTCTTCTTTTTCTTCCTCTTTTCTTCTTCTTCTTCTTCTTCTTCATCCAATTCTTATTCTTTGCTTTATTCTTCTTCTTTTACTCATTTTTGTTCATCTTCTTATTCTTCTTCTAATTCATGTTCTTCTTTTTCTTCTTCTTTTCCATCTACCTATTCTTTTTCTTCTTCTTCTTCTTGTTGTTCTTTTTCTTCTACTTCTTCTTCTACTTCTTCTGTTTATTCTTCTACTTGCTCTTCTCCTTCTTCTTCTTCCTTCTTTTCATCTTCTCCTTCTCCTTGTTCTTCTCAATCTTCTTCTTCTTCTTCTACATCTTCTTCTTCTTTTATTTCTACTACTACTACTACTACTTCTTCTTCTTCTTCGCATTTTTCTTCTTCTTCTTATTCTTCTTGTTCTTCATCTTCTTCTTCTTCTTCACCTTCTTCTTCATCATCATCATCTTCTTCTTCTTCTTCTTCTTCTTCTTCTTCTTCTTCTTTCCTTCTTCTTCTTCTTCTTGTTCTTCTTCTACTTCTTCTTCTTCTTCAATTTCTTCATTTACTTTTTCTTCTTCTTCTATTTCTTCTTCTTCCTCCCCTTCTTCTTTAACTTCTACTTTTCTTCTACTTCTTATTCTTCTTCTTCTTGTACTTATTCTTATTCTTTTTCTTCTTCTTCCTCTTCTTCATCCTCTTTTTCTTCTTCTTCTTCTTCTTCGTCATTTTTTTCTTCTTCTTCTTCTACTTCTACTTTGTCTTCTTGTTCTACACATTCTTATTATTCTTCTTCTTTTACTTCTCCTTGTTCTTTTTCTTCTTCTTCCTCCCATTCTTAATCCTCTTCTTCCTCTTCTTCTTCTTCTTCTTCTTCTTCTTCTACCAGTTCTTCATCTTCTTCTTCTACTTCTTCTTCTTCTTCTTCTTCTTCTTCTATTTCTTCATGTTCTTCTTCATCTTCTTCTTCTTCTTCCTCCTCCTCTTCTTCATCTTCTTCTTCTTCCTCTCCTTCTTCTTCTTCTTCTTCTTCTTCTTCCTCTTCTTGATCTTCTTCTTCTTCTTCTTCTCCTTCTTTTTATTCTTCTTTTTCTTTTTTTTCTTCCTCTTTTTCTTCTTCATCTTTTGCTTCCTCTTCTTCTTCTTCTTCTTCTTCTTCTCCTACTTCTTCTTCGTCTTCTTCTTCTTCTTCATCATCTACTTCTTATTC
The DNA here is from genome assembly GCA_023846275.1 of Vanilla planifolia. NCBI lineage: Eukaryota > Viridiplantae > Streptophyta > Magnoliopsida > Asparagales > Orchidaceae > Vanilla > Vanilla planifolia. The sequence continues at coordinate 64,784 of JAIUJO010002624.1, forward strand.
TTCTTGTTGTTTTTGTTCTTCTTCTTCTTCTTCTTCTTCTTCTTAATCTTCTTTTACTTCTTCATCTTTGTTGTTGTACTTGTTTTTCTCCTTCTTCTTCTTCTTCATCATCATCATCTTCTTCTCCTTCTTCTTCTTCTTCTTCTTCTACTTCTTCCCCATCTTCCTCTTCTTCCTCTTCTTCTTCTTTTTCATCATCATCATCATTTTCTTCTTC
>JAIUJO010001528.1:0-2500 GCA_023846275.1 Vanilla planifolia
TGACCATTTCTCTTCTTTATCATCTTCTTCTTTATATCTTCTTCTTCTTCTTCTTCTTCTACTTCTCCTTCTTCTTCTTCATAATGTTCATCTTCTTGTTCTTCTGCTTCATTTTCTTCTTCTTCTTCTTATTCTTTGTGTTCTTCTTTTTCATCTTCTTCTTCTTCTTCTTCTTCTTCATAATCTTCTTCTTCTTATTCTTCTTCTTCTATCTTCTCCTTCTTCTTCCTCTCTTCTTATTCTTCTCCTACTACTTGTTCTCCTACTTATACTTCTTCTTCTTCTCCTTCTTCTTCTTTATCTTTTTCTTCTTCATCTTGGTGTTCTTCTTCTTCTTCTTCTTCTTCTGTCAACTCTTCTTTTTCTTCTTCTTGTTCTTCAAATTCTTCTTCTTCTCCTTCATCATTTTGTTCTTCTTCCTAATCTTCCTCTTCTTCTTCGTTTTCTCCTTCTTCTTCTTATTCATCTTCTTCCACTTCTTCTTTTCTTCTTCTTCTTCTTCTTCCACTTTCTTTTCTTCTTCTTCTTCTTATTCTTTTCCTTCTTTACCTTCCTCCTTTCTTCTCCTTCTTTTTCTTCTTCTTCTTCTTCTTCTTCTCCTTCTTCATTTTCTTCTTCTTCTTCTTCTTCTTCTTCTTTGTTTTCTTCATCTTCTTCTTCTCCTTCTACTTCTTCTTCTTCTTCTTCTTCAACTTCTTATTCTTCTTCTTCTTCTTCTTCTTCTTCTTTGTCTTCATCTTCTTCTTCTTCTTCTTCTTCTTCACCATCATCTTCTTCTTCTTCTTCTTCATTCTCGTCTTCGTCTTATTCTACTTCTTCTTCTTCTCCCCCTCTTCAACTTCTTCTTCTTCATCTTCTTTTTCTCCATCATCATCATCATCATCATCATCTTCTTCTTTTTCTTCTTCTTCTTCTTCTCCTTCTTCTTCTTCATCTTATTCTTCCTCTTCTTCTTCTTCTTCTTCTTCATCTTCTTCTTCTTAATCTTCTTCATCTTCTTCTTCTCCTCCTCCTTCTATTTCTTATTTCTTCTTTTCTTTATCTTCTTCATCTTCCACTTCTTTTTTTTGTCTTCTTTGTCTTCTTCTTCTTCTTCTCCTTAATCTTCTTTTTGTTCTTCTTTGTCTTATTCTTCTTCTTACTATTCTTCTTCTTCCTTTCTTTGTCTTCATCTTCTTCAACTACTTTTTTAACTTCTTATTCTTGGTATTGCACTTCTTCTTCTTCTTCTTCTTCTACTCTTGTTCATATTCATATTCATTATCATCTTCTTCTTCTTCTTCTTTAAATTCGTCTTCTTATTTTTTTGTATTCTTCTTCTTCTTCTTCTTCTTATTCTTGTCCTTCTTTTCCATCGTTTTCTTCTTCATCATCATCATCTTCTTCTTCTACTTCTTCTTCTTCTTCTTCTTCTTCTTCTTCTTCTTCTTCTTCTCCTTCTTCTCCTTCTTCTCCTTCTTCTCCTTCTTCTCCTTCTTCTCCTTCTTCTTCTTCTTCTACTTCTTATTCTTCTTCCTTTCTCTCTCCTTCTTCTTTTTCTTCTACAACTTCTTCTTCTTCTTCTTCTTCTTCTTCTTCTTCTTCCTCTCCTTCTTCTTCTTCTACATCTTCTTCTACTTCTTATTCTTCTTCACTATCTTTTTCATCTTCCTTACCATCTTCATCCTCCATTTCTTCTTATTCTTCCTCTTCTTCTTCTTCTTTCTTCTCTTCTTCCTCTCCTTTCTTCTTCTTCTTCTTTGCCTACTTCTTCTTTTTTCAACTTCCACTTCTTCTTCTTCTTCTTCTTCTTCTTCTTGGTCTTCTTCTTCTTCTTCTTTGTCTCTTCTTCTTTGCCTTCTTCTTCTTCTTCTTTTTTGTCTTCTTTGTCATCATCTATTTCTTCTTCTCCATCTTCATCTTTTTCTTCTTCTCCTTCTTCATCTTCTTCTTCTTCTTTCTTTCTTTCTTTCTTTTTCTTCTTCTTCTTCTTCTTCTTCTTCTTTATCTTCAACTTCTTCTTCATCTTCATCTTCTTCTTCTTCTTCTCCTTCTTCTTCTGCTTCTTCTTTTTCTCCTCCTTCTTCTTCAACTTCTTCTTCTTCTTTGCCTTCTTCTTCTTTTTCTTCTTCTTCTTCTTCTGCTTCTCCCTCTTCTTCATCCTCACCTTTTGCTTCTTTTTCTTATTCTTCTTCTTTTTCCTCTTCTTCTTTTTCTTTGTCTTCCTATGCTACTTCTTCATCTTTTTTATCATCATCTTCTTCTTCTTCTTAATCTTCTTTTTCTTAGTATTCTGCTTCCTCTTCTTCTTCTTCTTCTTCTTCTTACGATTCTTTTTCTTCTTCTTCTTCTTCTTCTTCTTCTTCTTTGTCTTCTTCATATTCTTCTTCTTCTTCTCCTTCTTCTTCATCTTCTTCATTTTTGCCTTTTTCTTCTTCTTGTTCTTCTCTTTTTCTTCTTTTTCTTTGTCTTCTTCTTCCTCTTCTTGTCATTGTTTTTCTTGTTATTATTCTTATTCTTC
>JAIUJO010001528.1:5000-10000 GCA_023846275.1 Vanilla planifolia
CTCCTTCTTCTCCTCCTTGTTCCACTTCTTCTTCTACTTCTTCTCCTCCACCTTTTTCTTCTTTATCTTCTTCTTCTTCTCCTTCTTCTTCTTCTTCGTCTTTGTCTTCCTCTTCTTATTATTCATATTATTATTAATATTACTATTATTATTATTATTATTACTATGATTATTATTATTATTATTATTATTCTCCTTCTTCTTCTTCTATTTCTTCTTCTTCTTTTTCTTCATCATCTACGTCTTCTTTTTCTTAATCTTATCCTTCTTCATTTTGTTCTTCATCTTCTTCTTCTACTTCATCTTTGTCTTCTTCTTGTTCTCTTCTTCTTTTCCTTCTTCTTCTCCTTCTTCTTCTTCTTCTTCTTCTTCTTCTTGTACTCCTTCTTCTTCTTCTTCACCTTCTTATCCTTCTTCGCCTTCTTTTACTTCATCTTCTTCATCTTCTTCTTCTTCTTCTCCATCTTCTTCTTCTTTTTCTCCACCTACTTCTACTTCTGCTTCTTTCTCTTCTTCTTCTTCTTTCTCTTTCTCTTCTTCTTCTTCTTCTTCTTCAACGTCATCCTCTCCTCCTTCTTCTTCTTTTACTTTGACTTCTTCTTCTTCTTCTTCTTTGTCTTCTAATTCTTCTCTAACTTCTTCTTTTTCTTCTTCTTCTTCTTCTTCTCCTTCTTCTTCTTCTTCTTCTTCTTCTTCTCCTTCTCATTCTTCTTCTTCTTCCTATTCTTCTTCTTCCTGTTCTTCATCTTCTTCATCTTCATCTAAATCTTAATCATCTGCATCTTCTTCTTCTACTTCTTCTTTTTCTTCTTCTTCTCTTCTTCACCTTCTTCTTCTTCTACTACTTCTTCTTCTTTGACTTCTTCTTCTTTTCTTCTTCTTTGTCATCCTCTTCCTCTTCTTCCATTTATTCTTTTACTTTTTCTTCTTCTACTTCTTCTTGTTCTTCTTCTTCTCTTGCAACTTTTTCTTCTTCTTCTTCTTCTTATTCTTCTTCTCCTCCTCCTTCTTCTTCTTCATCTTCCCTCATCTTCTTCTTCTACTTCTTCTACTTCTTCTTCCTCTTTTTTCATCTGCTTCTTCTTCTTCTTCTTCTTCTTCTTCTACTTCTTTCTCTTCTTCTTCTTCTTGTTCTTCTTCTTCTACTTCTAGTTCTTCTTCTTCTATTTCATTTTCTCCTCCTTCTTCCACTTCTCCTTCTTCCTCTTCTTCTTCTTCTCCTTCTTCTTCTCCTTCTTCTTATATGTCCTCTTCTTCTTCTTCTACCTATTCTTCCACTTCTCTTCTTCTTAATGTCTTTTCGTTTTACTTCTTCTTCTTCTTCTTTTTTTTCTTCCTCTTCTTTTTCTTCTTCCACTTCTTTTTCCTTTTCTTCTTCTTCTTCTTTTGTTTCATCTCATTCTTTTTGTTCTTCTTCTTCTTCTTCTTCCTCTTCTTCTTATACTTCTTTCACTTCTTCTTCTTTCTTCTTCTTCTACTCCTTTTTCTTCTTCTTCTAGTTATTCCTCTTCTTCTTCTTCTTCTTCTCTTCTTCTTTTTCTTTTTCTTCTTCTTCTTCAACTTCTTCATCATCATCTTCTTTTACTTCTTCTTCTTCATCTTTTACTATGCTTCTTTTTCTTCTTCTTCTTCCACTTCTTCTTCTTCTTGTTCTTCTTGTTTTTCATCTTCTTTTTCTTCTTCTCCTCTTACTTCCTCTTTTTCTCTTCTTCTTTTTCTTCTTCTTCTTCCCATTCTTCCCCTTCTTCTCCTTCTTTCGCTTCTACTTCTTATTCGTCATCATCGTCATCATTATCATCATCATCTCTTCTTCTTCATCTTCTTCTTCTTCTTCTTCTTCTTCTTCTCTTTTTTCGTCTTCCTTCTCTCGCACTTTATCATATTCTTCTTCTTCTTCTTCTTCTTTTTTCTTCTTTCTCTTCTTCTTCTTCTTCTTTGTCCTCTTCTCCTTCTTCTTCTTCTTCTTCCTCTTCTTCTTCTTCGTCATCTTGTTCCCCTTCTACTTCATCACCATCATCATCATCTTCTTCTTCTTTATTTTCTCCTTCTTATTCTTCTTCTTCTTCCTCCTCATCATCATCATCTTCTTTTTCTTCTTCTTCTTCTTCTTCTTCTTCTTCTTCTTCTCTTTCTGATTTCCTTCCTCTACTACTACTTCTTCTTCTTCTTCTCCTTCTTCATTTCTTCCTCTTCTTCTTCTTCTTCCTCATCCTCTTCTTGTTCTTCTTAATCTTATTCTTCTTCTTCTTCTTCTTCTTCTTCTTCTTATCTTCTTCATTTTGTCTTATTCTTATTATTCTTGTTCTTGTTCTTCTTCTTCTTCTTCTTCTCCTTTCTCTTCTTTTTTTCTTCTTCTTCTTCTTCTTTTTTCTTTGTCTTCATCTTCTTTGTCATGTTCTTCTTTTACTTCGTCATCTTCACCTTCTTCTACATCTTCTTCTTCTACTTTTTCTTTATCTTCTTCTCCTTCTTATTCTTCTGCTACTATTACTTCTCGTACTTTTTTATTCTTTTTTCTTCCTCTTCTTCTTCTTCTTCTTCTACTTCTAACTCTTCTTCTTCTTCTTCATCTTCGTCTTCTTCTTCCCCTAAACCATCTCCATCCTGTTCTTCTTCTCCCTTTTCTTCTCCTTCATCATCATCTTCTTCTTCTTCTACTTTCTCTTCTTCTTCTTGTTCTCCATCTTCTACTTCTTCTTCTCCTCCTCTATTTTCTTCTCCTTCTTCTTCTTCTTCTTCTTCTTCTTCAAATTCTTCTTCCTCCTGTTCCTCTTCTTTCTCTTCCTCTTCTTTTGCTTCTTCTTGATCATCTTCTTCTTCTTTTTCATCTTTTTCTTTATCTTCTTCTTCTTCTTCTTCTTCTTCTATGATTTCTTCTTCTTCTTCTTCTTCATCTTTTTCATCTTCTTCTTTGTTCTCTTCTTCTTCTTCTTCTTCTTCGTCTCCTTCTTCTTCTCCTTATTCTTCTTCTTCTTCTTCTTCTTCCACTTCTTCTATTTCTTATCTATCTTTTCCTTCTTCTTCTTCTCCTTCTTCTTCTCCTTCGTCTTAGTCTTTTTGTCTTCTTTTTTTTCTTCTTCTTCTTCTTCTTCTATTTATTCTTCTTCTTTGTCCTCTTCTTCTTCTACTTCTACTTCTTCTTTTTCTATTCTTCTTCCTCTTCTACTTCTTCTTCTTCATCATCATCTTCTTCTACTTCTCTTTCTTCTTCTTTTCTTCTTCTTCTTTTTCTTCATCTTCTTCTTCTACTACTACTACTTCCTCTTCTTCTTCTTCTTCTTCTTCTTCTTCACCTTCTTTTGCTTCTTTTTATTTTTCTTCTCCTTCATGTTCTTCTCCTTCATCTTCTCCTTCTTCTTCTTCTTCTTGCACTTCTGCTTCTTCTTCTTCTAGTTCTTCTTCATTTTCTATTTCACCCTCCACTTTCTTTTTCGCTTTCTTCTTTTTCTTATTCTTCTTCAACTTCTTCCTCTTCTTCTTCTTCTTCTTCTTTGACTTCTTCATGTTTTACTTCATCTTTTCTTCTTCTTCTTCTTCTTGTTCTTCTACGAGTTCTTCTTCTTCTTCTACGACTTCTTCTTCTTCTTCTTCTTCTTCTTTTTAACCATCATTTTCTTCTTCTTCTTCTTCTTTCCATCCTCCTCTTCCTCTTCCTATTCTTCTTCTTCTTCTTCTCCTTCTTCTTCTTCTTCTTTTGCTTGTTGTTGTTCTTCTTCTTCTACTTCATCTTCTTTTGTTCTTCTTCTTCTTCTTCTTCTTATTCTTCCTCTCCTTATCCTTCTTCTTTTTCTTCTTCTTCTCCTCCTCCTCCTCCTCCGCCTTCTACATCTTATTCCTCTCTTCTTCATCTTCTACTACTTCAACTTCTACTTCTTCTTCTTCTTCTTCTCCTACTTCTTCTTCCTCGCCTTCTTCTCTTCTTCTCCTTCTTCTTCCTATTCTTCTCGTTCCACTTCTTCATCTCTTTTCTTTGTCTTTAACTTTTCTTTTACATCTTCTTCTTCTTCTTCTTCCTCCTCTTTTTCTTCTTCTTTTACTTCTACTTCTTATTCTTCTTCTTTTTTGTCTTCTTCTTCTTTTTCTCTTCTTCTACTTCATCTTTTCTTCTTCTTCTTCTTTTTCATTTCCTTCTTCTCCTTCTTCTTCATTTTCTTCTTCTTCTTCTACTTCTCCTTTTTCTTCTCATTCTTCTTGTTCTTCTATCTTCTTGTTCTTCTACTTTTTTTCTTCTTCTTCAACATCTTCTTTTCCCTCTTCTTCTTGAACTTCTTCATCATCATCATCTTCTTCTTCTTCTTATTTTTTTTCATCTTCTTCTTTTACTTCTTGTTCTTCTTTTTCTTCTTCTTCTTCCCCCACTTTTTACATTTCTTCTTCTTCTTCTTCTTCTTAATCATCGTCATAATCAACTTCTTCTTCTCCTTCTTATTCATCATCATCTTTTTCTTCTTCTTCTTCTTCTTCTGCTACTGCTTCCTCTTCTTCTTCCTCAATGTCCTCCCCTCTTGTTGTTGTTGTTGTTGTTGTTGTTCTACTACTTCTTCTTTCTCATCATGTTCTTGTTCTTATTCTTCTTCTATTTCTTCTTCTTCTTCTTCTTCTACATCTTCTTCTTCTCCTTCTCTTTCTTCTTCTTCTTCTTCTTCTTCTTCTTCATCTTCTCCTTCCTCTTCTTCATCTTAATCTTGTTGTTATTCTTCTTCTTCTTCTTGTCCTTTATTTCGTCTTCTTCTTTGTCATCTTCTCCTTAAAAGTCGTCTTCTTCTTCTTCTTCTATTTCATCTTGTTCTTCAATTGCTTCTTCTACTCTATCTTCTTCTTTTTTTCTTCTTCTTCTACTCTATCTTCTTCTTTTTTTCTTCTTCTTCTACTTCTTCCACTTCTAGTTCATCTTCTTCTGCTTCATCATCTTTTTCTTTTTTTTTTCTTCTTCTTCATCTTCTTTTCCTTCTTGAATTTCTTCATCAACATCTTCTTGCACTTCTTTTTACTTTTTCATC
>JAIUJO010001528.1:15000-27500 GCA_023846275.1 Vanilla planifolia
TTCTTCTTCTCCTTCTTCTTCTTCTTTTCTTCTTCTTCTTCTTCTTCTTCTTCTTCTTCTTTGCCTTCTCTTCCTCCTCCTTCTTCTGATTCCTCATCATCTTCTTCTTCTTCTTCTTCTTCATCTTCTTCTTCCACTTCTTCTTGTCTTCTTCTTCTTCATCATCTTCTTCTTCTTCTTATTTTTCTTCATCTTCTCCTCCTCCTCCTCCTGTTCCTTCCTTCTTCACCTTTTTCTTCATCTTCTTCTTCTTCTTCTTCTTCTTCTTCTTCTTTGTCTTGTTTTTCTTTGACTTCATCTTCTTCTTCTAAGTCTTTTTCTTTTTCTTCTTCCACTTCTTCTTCTTCTTCTTCTTCTTCGACTTCTGCTTCTTCTTCTTCTTTATCTTCTTGTTCTTGCTTTTTTTATTCTTTTTGTTCTTCTACTACTTCTTCTTCTTCTTCATCATCTTCCTTTTCTTCTGCTACTTCCACTTCTTCTTCATCATCATCATCTTCTTCTTCTTCCTCTTCTTTTGCTCATCCTTCATCTTCTTCCACTTCTTCTTCTTCTTCTAATTCATCTTCTTCTTGTTCAACTTTTTTCTATCTTTTTCTTCTTTTTGTTCTTCTTCTTCAACACCTTTTTCTTCGTCTTCTTCTTCTTCTTTGTCTTCTTCTTCTTTTTCTTCTACTTCTTTTTTTCTGTCTTCTTCTTCTTCGCCTTCTCGTCCTCCTTAAACTTCTTCCCCTTCTTCGTCTTCTTCTTGTTCTTCTTCTTCGCCTCTTCATCGTCTTCTACTTCTTCTTCTTGTTCTTCTTCTTCTTCTTCTTCTTCTTCTTCTTTGTCTACTTCTTTTTCTTCTTCTTGTTCTTCTTCTTCTTTTTCGGCTTCGTATTTTTTCTTTTTCTTCTTCGTCGTCTTTTCTTCTTTTACTTCATCTTCTTGTTCTTCTTCTTCACCTTCTTCTTCTCCTTCTTATTCTTTTACTTCTTCTTCTTCTTTTATGACTTCTTCTTCTTCTTCTTCTTCTTCTTCTTAGTGTTCTTCTTCTACATCCTCTTCTTCATCTTCATGTTCTTCTCCATCTTCAAAATCATCTTCTTCTCCTTCTTCATCTTCTTCTACTTTTACTTCTTCTTCTTCTTCCTCTTTTTCTTCTTCTTTTTCTTCTTCTTCATCTTCTTCTTGTTTTTCTACTTCTCCTTCTTCTTCTGCTCCTTCTCATCCTTCTTCTTCTTCTCCTTCTTCTTCTTCTTCTTCTTCTTCTTCCCTTCTTCTTATTCTTCTCCTTCTTCTTCTTCTTCATGTTCTTCTTCTTCTTCTCCATCTTCTTCTTCTTCTTCTTCTTCCTACCCTTCTAATTCTTCTTTTGTTTCTTCAACTTTGTCTTATTCTTATTCTTGTTAATGTTTTTCTTCATCTTCATCTTCTTCTTCTTCTTCTTCCTTTCTTTTAATTCTTCTTCTTCTACTTCTTCTTCTTTTCCACTTTCTTCTTCTTCTTCTACTTCTTCTTCTTTCCACTTTCTTCTTCTTCTTCTACTTCTTCTTCTTCTTCTTCTTCTTCTTCCTTTAATTCTTCTTATTCTTGATCCTCATCTTCTTCTTCATCATCATCTTCATCTACTTCTTCTTATTCTTCATCTTCTCTTCTTCTTTTTCTCCTTCTTCTTCTTCTCTTCTTTACCTATTATTCTTTTACTTCATCATTTTCTTGTTCTTGTTCCTCATCTTCTTCCTCATCTTCTTCATCTTCTTGTTCTGCTACTTCTTCTTCTTCTTTTCCTTGTTCTTTCTCTTCTTCTTCTTCTTTTTCTTCTCCCTCCTCCTCCTTCTTCTTCTTGTCATCATCCTCTTCTTTCTCTTCTTCTTCTTCTTATTCTTCTTCTTCTTCTTCCTCTTCTCCTCTTCCTCTTATTGTTCTTCTTCTTCTCTTGCTCCTCCTTCATCTTCTCTTTCTTCTTCTTCTTTTTCTTCTTCTTCTTCTTTTTCATCTTTTTCTCTTTCTTCTTTTTCTGCTTCTTCTTCTTCTTCTCCTTCATCTCCCTCGTTTTCTTCCTTTTCTCCTTCTTCGACTTCTTCATTTGTTCTTCTTCTTCTACCTTTACTTCGTCTTCTTCATCAACTTTTTTTCTTTTGTGCTTGTTCTTCTTCTTCTTCTTCTTCTTCTTCTTCTTTTTCTTCTTCTTCTTCCTCTTCTTCTTCTTTTTAGTCATCTTCTTTTTCTTCTTTGTTATCTTCTTCTTCTTCTTCTTCTTCTTCTTTGTCTTCCTCTTCTCCTTCTTCTTATTCTTCGTCTTTTTCTTCTTCTTCTTCTTCATCTTCTCCTTCTTCTTCCTATTCTTCTTCTTCTTGTCCTTCTCCTTCTTCTCTACCTTCATCTTCTTCTTCTACTTCTTCTTCTTCTTCTCCTCCTTCTTCCTCTTCTACTTTTTCTTCTTTTTCTCCTTCTTGGTCTTTTGATTCTTGTTCTTCTCCTACTTTTTCTTTGCTAATTTCCTCTTCTTCTTTCTTTTTCCTCTATGCCATCTTCTCTTCCCTCTTCTTCTTCTTTTTCATCTTCTCCTATCATCCTCTTCTTCTTCTTTTTCTTCTTTTTCTTCTTATTCTTCTCCCTCTTTTTCTCCTTCTTCTTCTTCTTCCTCTTCTTCTTCTACATCTTCTTCTTCTTCTTCTTCTTCTTCTTCTCCTCCTCCTCCTCCTTCTTTTTCTTCATTTATTCTTCTTCTCCAATTTCTTCTTATTCTTTCTTCTTCTTCTTCTTCATCGTCTACCTCTTCTTCTTCTTTATCTTCTCCTTCTTCTTCTTCTTCTTCTTCCTTCTTCTTCTTCTTTTTATTCTTCTTCTTCTACTTCTTCCACTTCTTATTCTAAGTCTTCTTCTTTTTCTTCTTCTTCTCCCCCTCCTCCTTCTCCTACTTCCTCTTCATCTTCTTCAACTTCTTCTTCTTCTTCTTCCTCTACTTCTTCTTCTTCTTCCTCTTCTTCTTCGCCTTCTTCTTCCTCCTTCTCTTCTTCTTTTTGTTTCTTCTTTATGACTTCTTCCTCTTCTTCTTCTTCTTCATCATCTTCTTATTCTTCTTCTTAATCAACATATGCTTCTTCTTCTTCTTCCCTTTCTTCTTCTTCTTCTTCTTCTTCTTCTTCTTCTTCTAGTTTTTCTTCTTCTCCTCGTTCTCATCCTTCTTCTCCTTCTTCTTCTTCTTCTTCTTCTTCTTCTTCTTCCTCTTCCTCCTCTTCTTGTCCTTCTCTCTTCTTCTTCTCCCATCTTCTTCTTCTAATTCTTGTTCTTCGTGTTCTTCCTATCCTTCTAATTCTACATCTTCTTTTTCAAATTCAACTTCTTCTTCTTCTTCTTCTTCTTCTTCATCTACTTCTATTATTATTATTCTTCTTCTTCTACATTCCTTCTTCATCTTCTACTTTTTCTTCTGCTTCTTCTTCATCGTCGTCATCATCATCTTCTTCTTTTTTTCCTCTTCTTTTCCTTCTTCTTCTTCTCTATCTTCATCTTCTCCTTCTTCTTCTTCTTCTTCTTTTAATTCTTCTTCTCCTTCTTCTTCTTCTTCCGCTTCTTGTTCTTCTTGTCTTCTTCTTGTTGTTCTTTTTCTTCATCTTCTTTTTCTTCTTCTTCTTCTTCTACTGCTACTTCTTCTCCTTCCTCTTCTTCTTCTTCTTCTTCTTCTTCTTCTTCTACATTTCTCCCTCTTCTTCATCTTCTTCTTCTTTTTCATCTTCTTCCTCTTCTTCTTCTTCTTCTTCTTCTTCTCCTTCTTCTTTTTCTTCTTCTTCTTCTACTTCTTCCTCTTCTTTCTTCAACTTCTTTTTCTTCTTCTTCGTCTTCTTCGTCTTTTTCTTCTTCGTCTTCTCTTCTTCTTCTTTTTATTCTTCATCTTCTTCTAATTGTTGTTCTTCTCCTTCTTCTTCTTATTCTTCTTCTTCTTCTTCTTCTCCTTCATCTAGTTCTTCCTCTCTATCAAGTTTTTTTCTCCTTCTTTATCTTCTTTTTCTTCGCCTTTTTCTTCTTCTTCTTCCTCTACTTCTACTTCTTCGTCTTCTTCTTCTTCTTCTTCTTTTTCTTCTTTTTTGTCTTCGCCATCTTCTTCATTTTTTTCTTCTTCTTTCTCTTCTTCCTCATCTTATTCTTCTTCTTCTTCATCTTCTTCATCGTCTTCTTCTTCCTTTTCATCTTGTTCTTCTTCGTCTTCTTCTTCTTTGTCTTCACCTTTTTATCTTCTTCTTCATGGTCTTCTTCTTCTTCATCTTTTTGTTTTTCTTCTTCTTCTTCTTCTTCTTCATTTTCTTCATCTTCTTCTTCTCCTTCCACCTCTTCTTCCTTTTCTTCATCATCTTCTTCCTCTTCTTGCTCTTCGACTTCTTCCTCTTCTTCCTTTTTTTTCCTCTAATTCTTTTTCTACAACAACTTTTCGTCTTCTTCTTCATCTACATTATCTTCTTCTTCTTCTTCTTCTTCTTCTTCTTCTTCTTCTTTCTCTTCTTATTCTTCCTCATCTTCTTCTACTTCTTCATCTTCTTCGTCTTCTTCTTCTTTTTCTATTACTTCTTCTTCGTCTTCTTCTACTTCTTCTTCTTCTTCTTCTATTTCTTCTTCTTCTTGGTTTTCTTCTTCTTCTTTTTCTTCTTCTTTTTCTTTTTCTTCTTCTTTCTCCTCTTGTTCTTGTTATTCTTCTACTACTTCTTCTTCTTCTTCTTCTTCTTCGTCTTCTTTTATTACTTCTTTCTTATTCTCATTCTTCTTCTTCTTCTTCTTCTACCTCTTCTTCTTCTTCTCTACCTTTTCTTCTTCTTCTTCTTCTTTGCATTCTTCTTCTTTCTCTTCTTCTTTTTTTCTTTGTCATCTTATTCTACTACGACCATCTTCTACTTCTTCTTCTTCGTCTTCTTCTTCTCCTTCTCCTTCTCCTCCTTTTCTCCCTCTTCTTCTTCTTCGTCTTCTTCTTCTTCATCTCCTTCTCCTTTGTTTTCCTTCTTTTTCTATTCTTCTCCTTTTTCTTCTTCTTCTTCCTCTTCTTCTTCTTTTTCTTCTTGTTCTTCTTCATTTTCTTCTTCTTCTTCTTCTTCTTGTTCTTCTTTGTCTTCTTCTTCTTCTTCTTCTTCCTATTCCTTTTTTTCTTTGCCTTCTTCTCCTTTTTTCTTCTTCCTCTTTTTCTTTTGCTTCTTTCTTCCTCATCTTCTTCTCCTTCTTCTTCGTCTACTTCTACTTCTTCTTCGTTTTCTGTTTCTTCTTTCTTCCTCATCTACTTCTTTTTCTTCTTCTTCCTCTGCCTCCTCCTTCTCTTCTTCTTCTTCTTCTTCTTCTTCTCCTTCTCCTCCTCCTCCTCCTTCTTCTCCGTCTTCTTCGTTGCCTTCTTCTTCTTCTTCTTCATCTCTTTCTTCTTCTCCTTCTTCTTTCTTTTCTTCTTCATCTTGTTCCTCTTCTTCTTCTTCTTCTTCATCTTCTTCTTCTTCTTCCTCTTCTTCTTCTTCTTCTTCGTTTCCTTCACTTACTTCTTTTTCTTCTTCTTCTTCTTCTTCTTCTTCTCCTCTTCTTACTTCTTCTTCTTTTTCTTCTTCTTCTTCTTCTTCTTGTTCTTCCTCTCCTTTTTTCTTCCTATTCTTCTTGTCACTGTTCTTCATCTTCTTCTTCTTCGTCTTCATCTTCTACTTCTACGACTTCTTCTTCTTGCCCTTCTTCTTCTACTTCTTCTTCAACTTCTTCTTCTTCTTCTTCTTTTTCTTCTTCCTCTTTGTCTCCTTCTTTTTCTTTTTCCACATCTTATTTTTCTTGTTCTCTTTCTACTTCTTCTCATTCTACTTCTTTTTCTTCTTCTTCCTGTTCTTCTTCTTCTACTCCACCTGCTCCTTCTTCTTCTTCTTTTTCTTCTTCTTCTTTCTTCATCTTCTTCTCCTCCTTTTACTTCTTCCTCTTCTTTTCTTCTTCTTCCTCTTCTTCTTCTTATTGTTCTTCTACCTCTTCTTCTTCTTCCACTTGTTCTTCTTCTTCTTCTTTTGTCTTCTTCTTCTTCTTCTTCTTCTTCTTGTTTTTCTTCTTCTTCTTCTTCTTCTTCTCTTCTTCTTCTTTTTCTTCTCCTTCTTCTTCTTCTTCTTCTTCTTCTTCTTCTTCTCCTTCTTTGTCTTTTTCACCTTCTTCTTCTTCTTCTTTTTCTTCTTCTTCTTCTAGCGCCTGTTCTTCATCTTCTTTTTCTTTGTCTTCATCTTCTTCTTTTAAGTATTATTCTTCTTCTTCTTCTACTTCTTCAACATCTTCTTGTTTGACTTCTTTTTCTTTGTCATCTTCTCCTGCTTCCTCCGCTTTCTTGTTTTTCTTCTTCTTCTTCTTTTTCTTCTTCTTGTTTTACCCCTTTTCATTCTTCATCTTCTTCTTCTTCTTCTTCTTCTTGTCCTTCTTCTTCTTCTTCTTCTTCTTCTTCTTCTTATTCTTCTTGTTCTTCCACATCTTCTTCTTCTTCTTCACCATCTTCTTTTACTTCTTCTTCTTCTTTGTACTTCTTCTGCTCCTTTTTTCTTTTTCTTCTTCGCCTTCTTCTTCATCTTCTTATTCCTCTTCCCCTTCTTCTTCTTCGTTTTCTTCTTCTTCTTCTTCAACTTCATCATATAACCATCTTCTTCTTATTATTTTATCATCTTTTTCTTCTTCTTCTTGTTCGCATTCCACTTCTTCTTCTTCTTCTTTGTCTTCTTCTTCATCATCATCTTCATCTCCTAAATCTCGTTATTATTATTCTTCTTCTTCTTCTTCTCTTTCTTCTTCTTCAACTTCTTCCTCTCTTTCTTTTTGTTCTCCTTCTCCTTCTTCTTCTGCTTCTTCTTCTTCTTCTTCTTCTACTTCTTCTTTTTCTTCTACTACTTCTCTTCTTCTCCTTCTACTCTTTCTTGTCGTTCGCCTTCTTCTCCTTCTTCTCTTCCTTATTCTTCTTCATCTTCGTCTCCCTCTTCTACTTCCTCTTCTTCTTCTTCGTCTTCTTCTTCTTCTTCTTCTTCTTCTTCTTTGTCTTGTTCTTCTTCTTCTTCCTCTTCTTCTTCTTCTTCTTCTTCTGCTTTTTCTACATCATCTTCTTCTTCTTCTTTGCCTCCCTTTTCTTCTTCTTCTTCTTCGCCTTCTTTTTCTTCTTCTTATTCTTGTTGTTCTTCTTCTTCCCTTTTTCTTCTTCTTCATCGTCTTCTTTTTTGTCTTCTTCTTTTTCTTCTTCCTCTTCTTATTAATATTCTTCTTCTTCTTCTTCTTCTTCTTCTTCTTCTTCTTTGTCTTGTTCTTTTTCTTCTTCTTCTACTTCTTCTTTGTTTTCTTCTTCAATGTCCTCTTCTTCTTCTTCTTGTTCGTCTTCTTCTTCTTCTACTTCATCTTCTTCTTCTTCATATGCATCTTCTTCTTCCTTTTCCTGTCCATTTACTTCTTCTAATTCTTCTCATTCTTCTTTTTCATGTTCTCCTTCTTCTTCTTCTCACTCTTCTTCTTCATCGTCATCGTCATCAACGTCTTCCTCTTCTCCTTCTGCTTCTCATTCTCCTTCTTCTTCTTCTTTTTCTTCTTCTTCTTCTTCTTCTTCCCCCTCTTCCTCTTCTTCTTCTTCATCTTCATCTTTTTCTTCTTCTTAACCTTCTTTTTCTTTTTCTTCTTCTTATTCCTCTTCTTCCACTTCTTCATTGTCTTCTTCTTCCTCGTCATCATCATCATCTTCTTCATCTTTGTCTTCTTCTTTTTCTTCTTCTTCATCATCTTCTTCTTCGTCTTCTTGTTCTTCTTCTTCCTCCTCTTCTTCATCTTTTCATTCTTCTTCCTTTTCTTCTTCTTCTTCATCTTCTTCTTCTTCTTCCTCTTCTTCTTCTTCTTTTCTTCTTCTTCTTCTTTTTCTTCTTCTCCTTCTTTTTGTTATTTTTCTTCTTCATTTTTTACTTCTTTCTCCTTCTTCTTCTTCTTTGTCTTCTTTTGCTTCTTTATATTCATCTTCTAGTTTTTCTTCATCATCATCATCATCATCATCTTCTTCTTCTTCTTCTTCTTCTTCATCCTCTTCGTCATCTTCTTCACCTTTTTCTTCTTCTTCTTCTTCTTTTCCTACTCTTCTCGTTCCTCTTCTTCTTCTTCATCTCCTTCTTCTCCCTCTTCTTCATCTTCTTCTCCTACTACCCGTTCTTCTTCTTCTGCTTCTTCTTCAACTCCTTCTTCTCCTCCTTCTTCTTTCCAATTGTCTTCTTCTTCTCTTTCTTCTTCTTCTTCTTCTTCTTCTTCTTCTTGTTCTTCTTCCTCTTCTTTCTCTTCTTCTTCTTCATCATCATCATCATCTTCTTATTCTTCTTCTTCTTCTTATTTGACTTCTTTTTTTTATCTTCCTCTTCTTCTTTTTCTTCTTCTACTTCTTTTACTTCTTCTTCTTCTTCTTCCTCCTCCTCCTCCTTCTTTGTTCTTCTCCTTCTTCTTCTTCTTCTTCAACTTCTTCTTCTTCTTTTTCTCTAACTTCTTCTTCTTCTTCTTAACCATCTCGTTCTTCTTCTTCTTCTTCTTCTTCTTCTTCTACTACTACTACAACTTTTACTTCTTCTTCTTCTTCTTCTTCTTTTGCATTTCCTTCTTATCCTTCTTGTCTTCTTTTTCTTCTACTTCTTCCTCCTCCACTTCTTCTTCTTCTTCTCTTTCTTGTCCTTCTTCTTCTTCTTCTTCTTCTTTGCCTTCCATTTCTTCTTCTTTGTCTTCTTAATCGTTTCTTCTTCTTCTCCTTCTTTCATCTTCTTCTTCTCCTCTTCTTCTTTCTCTTCTACTTCATCTTATTCTTTTTCTTCTTATTTTTCTTCTTCTTCTTTCTTCTTCTTCTACTTTCTCTACTACTTCTTCTTCTTCTTCTTCTTCTTCTTCTTTTTCTTTTCCTTCTTCCTCTTCTTCTTCTTCCTGTTCTTTTTTTTCTGTGCTTGTCCTCTTTTTCTTTGACTTCACTTCTTCTTCTACATCTTTTTCTTTTTCTTCTTCCACTTCTTGATCTTCTTCTTCTTCTTCATCTTCTCTTTGACTTCTACTTCTTCTTCTTCTTCTCCATCTCCTTCTTCTTTTCCATATTCTTCTCCTTCTTCTTCTTATTCCTCTTCTTCTTCTTCTTCCACTTCTTCTTCTGCTTCTTCTACTTATCCTTCTTCTACTACTTCTTTTCTTTCTTCTTATTCAACTCCTTTTCCTTCTTCTTCTTCTTCTTTTTCTTTCTTCTTCTTCTACATCTTCTTCTAATTCTTTTTCTTCTCCCTCTTCTTCTTCTTCTTCTTCATCCTCTTCTCGTTCTTCCTGTTCTTTTTCTTCTTCTTCCTCTTCCACTTCTTCTTTTTCTTCATCTTCTTCTTTTTCTTCTTCTACTTCTACATCTTCTTCTTCTCATTGTCCTTCTTCTTCTTCATCTTCTTCTTCTTCATCTTCTACTTCTTCTTCATCTTCTACTTCTTCTTCATCATCTTCTTCTTCTTCTTCTCCTTCGCCATCATCTTCTACTACTTCTTCTTCTTCTTCTTCTTCTTAACAATCTTGTCCTTCTTCTTCTTCTTCTTCTTCTCTTTCTTCTTCTTTTTTCTTATTCTTCTTCTTCTTCTTCTTCTCCTTCTTCTTCTTCTTCTTCTTCTTCTTCTTCTCCTTCTTCTTCTCCTTCTTCTTCTCCTTCTTCCTCTCCTTCTTCCTCTCCTTCTTCTTCTTCTTCTTCTTCGTCATCTTCGTCTTCTTCTTCTTCTTCTTCTTCTTCTTCTTCTCCTTTTTCTTATTCTTCTTCTTGTTCTTGTTCTTCTTCTTTTTCTTCTTCTTCTTCTTCTCCTCCTCCACCTGCTCCTTCATGTTGTTCCTCTTCTTCTTCTCCTTCTTCTTCTTCTTCTTCTTCCACTTCTTTTTCGTCTTCTTCTTTGTCTTTTTCTTTTTCTTCTTCCTCTTCTTCTCCTGTTTCTTCTTCTTCTTCTTCATCTTCTTCTTCTTTTTCATCTTCTACTACTTCTTCTTCTCCTTTTTCTTTGTCTTCTTCTTCTACTTCTCTGTGTTCCTCTTCTTCTTCGCATTTTTCTGCTGCTTCTTCTTCTTCTACTTGTACTTTTCGTTTTTTTTTCTTCTTCTCCTTCTTCTCCTAGTATTACTAATACTAATTCTACTTTTTGTTCCTTCTTCTTCCTTCTCTACTTCTCTTTTTTATTCTTCTTCTACTTCTTTGTCTTCTTCTTCTTCTTCTCCTTCACCTTCTTTTTCTTCATCTTCTTACTCTTCTTCTTCTTCTTCTTCTACTTCTACTTCTTTTTTTGACATCTATTTCTTCTAATTTGTTTTCTCCTTCTTCATCTTCTTCTTCTTCTACTTCTTCTTCTTCTTCATAATCTTCTACTTCAACTTCGTCATTTTTTCTTCTTCTTCCTTTTCATTTTTTTCATCTTCTTCTTCTTCTACTTCTTCTTCTACTTCTCCTTTTTCTTTTTTGTCTTCTTCTTCTTCTTCTTCTTCTTCTACTTCAACTTTTTCCTCATTATCTTCTTCCTCTTCTTAGTCATCTTCTTCTTGGACTTTGTCTTCTACTTCTTCGTCTTCCTCTTTTTCTTCTTCTTCTTCTTCTTCGTCTTCTTCTTATTCTTTTTCTTATTTGTCTTCTTCTTCAGCTTCTTCTTCCTCTAATTCATTTTCCTCTTCTTCTTCTTCTTCTTCTTCTTCTTCTTCTAAATCTTCTTTTTCTCATATTACTTCTTCTTCTTCTTCATCTTGTTCTTCTTCTTCTTCTTATGCTTCTTCTTCTACTTCTTAATATTTTTCTTCTTCCTCTTCTTCTTTATCATCTTCTTCTTTGTATTCTTGTTCACCTTTTCTTTTTCTTCTTCTTCTTCTTCTTCTTCTTCTCTCTTCTTCTTCTTTTTCTTCTTCTTCTTCTTTTTCTTCTTCTCCTTCTTTTTCTTATTTTTCTTCTTCATTTTTTACTTCTTTCTCCTTCTTCTTCTTCTTTGTCTTCTTTTACTTCTTTATATTCATCTTCTAGTTTTTCTTCATCATCATCATCATCATCATCATCTTCTTCTTCTTCTTCTTCTTCTTCCTCTTCATCCTCTTCGTCGTCTTCTTCACCTTTTTCTTCTTCTTCTTCTTCTTTGCTACTCTTCTCGTTCCTCTTCTTCTTCTTCATCTCCTTCTTCTCCCTCTTCTTCATCTTCTTCTCCTACTACCCGTTCTTCAAGTCCTTCTTCTCCTCCTTCTTCTTCAACTCCTTCTTCTCCTCCTTCTTCTTTCCAATGGTCTTCTTCTTCTCCTTCTTCTTCTTCTTCTTCTTCTTCTTCTTCTTCTTGTTCTTCTTCCTCTTCTTCCTCTTCTTCTTCTTCATCATCATCATCATCTTCTTATTCTTCTTCTTCTTCTTATTTGACTTCTTTTTTTCTGTCTTCTTCATCTTCTTCTTCTTCTTCTTCTGCTTCATTTACTTCTTCTTCTTCTTCTTCTCCTCATCCTCCTCCTCTTCTTTATTCTTCTCCTTCTTCTTCTTCTTCTTCAACTTCTTCTTCTTCTTCTTTTTCTTTAACTTCTTCTTCTTCTTCTTAACCATCTCGTTCTTCTTCTTCTTCTTCTTCTACTACTACTACAACTTTTACTTCTTCTTCTTCTTCTTCTTCTTTTGCATTTCCTTCTTATCCTTCTTCATCTTCTTTTTCTTCTTCTTCTTCCTCCTCCTCTTCTTCTTCTTCTTCTTCTCTTTCTTATCCTTCTTCTTCTTCTTCTTCTTCTTCTTCTTTGCCTTCCACTTCTTCTTCTTTGTCTTCTTCATCGTTTCTTCTTCTTCTCCTTCTTCATCTTCTTCTTCTCCTTCTTCTTTCTCTTCTACTTCATCTTATTCTTTTTGTTCTTATTTTCTTCTTCCTCTTCCTCTTCTTCTTCTTCTTCTACTTTCTCTACTACTTCTTCTTCTTCTTCTCTTTCTTCTTCCTTTTCTTTTCCTTCTTCCTCTTTTTCTTCTTCCTGTTCTTTTTTTTCTGTGCTTTGTCTTCTTTTTCTTTGACTTCACTTCTTCTTCTACATCTTTTCTTTTTCTTCTTCCACTTCTTGATCTTCTTCTTCTTCTTCATCTTCTTCTTTGACTTCTACTTCTTCTTCTTCATCTCCATCTCCTTCTTCTTTGCCATATTCTTCTCCTTCTTCTTCTTATTCATCTTCTTCTTCTTCTTCTTCCACTTCTTCTTCTGCTTCTTCTACTTATCCTTCTTCAACTACTTCTTTTCTTTCTTCTTATTCAACTCCTTTTTCTTCTTCTTCTTCTTCTTTTTCTTTCTTCTTCTACATCTTCTTCTAATTCTTTTCTCCTCCCTCTTCTTCTTCTTCTTCTTCATCCTCTTCTTGTTCTTCCTGTTCTTTTACTTCTTCTTCCTCTTCCACTTCTTCTTTTTCTTCTTCCTCTTCTTCTTCTTTTTCTTCTTGTTCTTCTTCTACTTCTACATCTTCTTCTTCTCGTTGTCCTTCTTCTTCTTCATCTTCTTCTTCTTCATCTTCTACTTCTTCTTCATCTTCTACATCTTCTG
>JAIUJO010001528.1:30000-40000 GCA_023846275.1 Vanilla planifolia
TACTTCTCTTTTTTATTCTTCTTCTACCTCTTTGTCTTCTTCTTCTTTTTCTCCTTCTCCTGCTTTTTCTTCATCTTCTTACTCCTCTTCTTCTTCTTCTACTTCTTTTTTTGACTTCTACATCTTCTAATTCACCTTCTTCTTCTTCATCTTCTTCTTCTTCTACTACTACTTCTTCTTCATATTCTTTTACTTCATCATTGTCATCTTTTTCTTCTTCTTTCTTTTCTTTTTTGTCATACTCTTCTTCTTCTTCTTCTTTTACTTCTTTTTTGTTTTGTCTTCTTCTTCTTGTTGTTCTTGTTCTTCTCCTTCTTCTTCTTCTTCAACCTCAACTTTTTCCTCATCATCTTCTTCCTCTTCTTAGTCCTCTTCTTCTTGGGCTTTGTCATCTACTTCTTCGTCTTCCTCTTTTTCTCCTTCTTCTTCTTCTTCTTCATTGTCTTCTTCTTCATCTTTATCTTTTTTGTCTTCTTCTTGATCTTCTTCTTCCTATTTTTCTTCTCATTCCGTTTCCTCTTCCTCTTCTTCTTCTTCTTCTTCTACATCTTCTTTTTCTTTGTCTTCTATTGCTTCTTCTTCTTCTTCTTCTTCTTCTTCCTCTTCTACTTCTTCTTCTCATTCTTCTTCTTCTTCTTCTTCTTCTTTTTCTTCTTCTATATCATCTTCTTCTTCATCTTCTTCTTGATCTTGTTCTTCTTCTTCTTCTTCTTCTTCCTCTTCTTCTTCTTCTTCTTCTTCTTCTTTATCATCTTCTTCTTTTTCTTCTTCTTCATCCTTTTCTTCTTCTTGTTCTTCTTCTTCTTCTTTTTCTTTTTTTCTTCTTCTTCATCATCTTTTTCTTTTCTTCTTCTTTCTCTTCTTCATCTTCCTCTTCCACTTCTTCATCACCTCCTTCTTAGTCTTCATCTTCTCCTTCTTTGTCTTCTTTTTCTTCTCCTTCTCCTTCTCCTTCTCCATCTTCTTCTCCTCCTTTTTCTTCCTCTTCTTCTTCTTCTCCTTTGTTATTCTTCTTCTTTTTCTTCTACTTTTATTTCTTCTTCTTCTTTTTCTTCTTATAGTTCTTCTTCTTCTTCTCCTTCATCTTCTACTTCTTATTATTATTCTTCCTCTTCTTCTTGTTCTTTTCCTTCATATTCGTCTTCTTCTTCTTCTCTTCTTCTTCTTCATCTATTTTTTCTTCTACTTCCTCTACTTCTTCTTCTTCTTCTTCATCATCTTCTTCTTCTTTTCCTTCTTCATCTACTTCTTCTTCCTCTTCGTCATCTTGTTGTTATTCTTCACTTCCTTATTCTTCAACTTCTTCTTCTACTTTTTCTTAATCTTCTTCTACTTCTTCTTCTTCTTCTTCTTCTTGGTATTCTTCTTCTCCTTCTACACCTTCTTCTTCTAGTTCTTCTTTTTGTTCTTCTCTTTCTTCTTCTTCTTTTTCTTCTTCTTATTTTCCTTTTTCTACTTCTTCTCCTTGTCCTAATGCTTCTTCTTCTTCTTGTTAAACTTCTTCTTCTTCTTCTTCTTCTTCTACTTCCCAATCTTCCCCTTTTCCTTCTTCTTCTTCTTCATCATCAACTTCTTCTTCTTCTTCTTCTTCTTCTTTTTCTTCTTATTGTTCTTCTAGTTCTTCTTGTTTTCTACTTCTTCTAATTCCACTTCTTCTTCTTCTTCTTCTTTTTTATTGATTATTTTTTTCTTCTACAACTTCTTCTTCTTCCTCTTCAACTTCTTCCACTTCATCTTCTCCTTCCATTTGTCTTCTTCTCCTACTTCTTCATATTCTTCTTCATTGTCTTCTGCTTCTTCTTCTTCTTTCTCTTCTTCATCTTCTCTTTCTCCTTCCTCTTCTTCTTCATCTTCTTTTTCTTCTTCTTCTTCTTCAAGTTCTTCTTCTGCTTCATCTTCTTCTTATTCTACTTCTTCTGCTTGTTCTTTTCCATCTTGTTCTACTTCTTCTCTTCTTCTCCTTCTCCTTCTTCTTCTTCTACTTCTTCTTTTTCTTCTTCTTCTTATACTTCTACTTCTTCTTCTTCTTCTTCTTGTTTTTGTTCTTCTTCTTTTTCTTCTTGTTATTATTCTTCGTCTTTTTCATCTTTTTCTTCTTTTTCTTCTTGTTCTTCTTCTTCTCCTGCCACTCCTCCTCCTTCTTCTTCTTCTTCTAACCCTTCTTCTTTTTCTTCTTAATCTTCTTCTTCTTCTTTTTCTTCTTCGTCTTCTTCTTCAACTTCTTCTTCTTCATCTTCTTTTTCTTCTTCTTCTTCTTCTCACTCTTCTTCTTCGCCTTCTTTTTCTTTTTTTTTTCTTCTTTTTTTCTTCTCTTCATCTACTTTTTCTTCTTCTTCTTCTTTAGCTTCTTCTTCTTCTTCTTCTTCTACTTCTTCCGCTTCTTCTTCTTCATCTTCTTCTTCTTTTCCTTCTTCTTCTCCTCCTTCCTCTTCTTCATCTTCTCCTCCTTATCCTTCTTCTTTTTCTTTATGTTCTTCTTCTCCTTCTTCTTCTACTTCTTCTTCTTCGTCTTTCTTCTTCTACTACGCCTACTTCTTCTTCTTCATCTTCTTCTTCTTCTTCTATTTTTCTACTTCTACATCATCTTCTTCTTTTTCTTCCTCTTTTTCGACTTTTTCTTTCCCTTCTTACCCTTCTTTACCTTCTTTTCTTCTTCTTGTTCTTCCTCTTCATCTTCTTCTTCTCCTTCTTCTTCTTCTTTGTCTTCGTCTTCTTCTTCTTCTTGTTTTTTTTCTCCTTCTTCTACTTACTCTTCTTCTTCTTGTACTTCTACTTCCTCTTCTTCTTCTTCTTCCTCTACTTCTTCTACTACTTCTTCTTCTTCTTCCTCTTTTTCTTCTTCTTCTTCTTCTTCTTCTTCATCTTCTTCTTCATCATTTTCTTCTTCGTCTTCTTCTTTAGCTTCTTCTCCCTTTCTTTCTTCTTTTTCTTTTTCCTCTTTTTTTCTTCTTCTACAACTTTCTCTTCTTCTACTACTACTACTTCTCCTCTCTTCTTCTTCTTCTTCTCCTTCTTCTTCTTCTTCTTCTTCTTCTTGGTCTTTTTTTCTTCTTCTTCTTCATATTATCTTCTTCTACTCCTTCTTCTTCATCTTCCTCTTTTACTTCTTCTTCTTCGTCATCTACTTCTTCTTCTTCGTCTTCTTCTTCTATGTCTTCTTCCTCTCCTTCTTCTTCTTCTCCTTCTTCTTCTTCTCCTTCTCCTTCTTCTCCTTCTTCTTCTGCTCCTTCTTCTTTTTTTCCTTCTGCTTCTTCTCCTTTGATCGTCTTTTTCTTCTTCTCCTTCTTCTTCTTCTTCTTCGTCTACTTCAATTTTTTCTTCATCTTCTTCTTCTTCTTCTTGTTCTTCACCTTCTTATTCTTCTTCTTCTTCTTCTTTTTCTTCTTCTTTTTCTTTGTCTATTTCTTCTTTCTTCTTCAACTTCTCCTTTCCTGCCTTCTTCTTCTTTGTCTTCTCGTTCTTTTTTATCTTCTTCTGCTTCTTCTTATTCTTTGTCATCCTCTTCTTCTTTGTCTTTTCTTCTTCTTAATCTTCTTCTACTGCTTCTTCTTCTTCTTATTTTTCTGCTTCTTCTACTTCTTCTTATTCTTCTATGACTACTACTTCTCATACTATTACTTCTTCAACTCGTTTTTTTTACTTCTCTTTCTTTTCTTCTTCTTCCTCTTCTCCTTCTTTTTCTTCTTCTTCTTCTTCTTCTTCTTCTTCTTCTTCTTCTTCTCCTCCTTCTATTTCTTCTTCTTCTTCTTCTTCTTCTTCTACTTGTTCTTCTTCTTCTTTGCAGTCTTCCTCTTCATCTTCATTTTTCTTTTCTTCTTCTTCTTTTTCTTCTTTGTCTGCTACTTCTTGTTCTTCTTCTTCCTCTTCTTTTTCAACTTTTTCTTCTTCTTCTTATTTTTCTTCTTCGTCTTCTTCTTTTCTTTTTTTCTTTTCTTCTTCTTCTTCTTCGACTTCTACTTCCAACTTTTTCCTCATTATCTTCTTCTTCTTGTTAGTCCTCTTCTTCTTCGACTTTGTCTTATTCTTCTTCGTTTATGACTATTTCTTCTGCTTCTTCTTCTCCTTTTTTTTCTTCTTTATCTTCTTCGTCTTCTTCAGCTTCTTCTTCATCTTCTTCTTCTCGTTATTTTTCTTCTTTTTCTTCTTCTTCTACATCTTCTATTTCTTCTACTACTACTTATCCTCCTTCTTCTTCTTCTGATTCTTCTTTTACTTCTTCTTCTTTATCTTTTTTTCTTCTTCATCATCATCATCATCATCATCTTCTTCTCCTTCTTCTTCTTCTTCTTCATCTTTATCTTCCTCTTCTCCTTCTTCATTGTCTTCTTCTTCTTCTTCGTCTTCTTCTTCTATGCCTTCTTCTACTTCTTCTCCTCCTTCTCCTTCTTCTCCTTCTTGCTCTCCTCTTTCTTTTTCTTCCCCTTCTACTTCTTCTCCTTTGTTCGACTCCTTTTTCTTCTTCTTCATCTTCTTCTTCTTCGTCTACTTCGATATCTTCTTCTTCTTCTTCTTCTTCTTCTTCCTCCTCCTCCTCCTCCTCCTCTTCTTTATTTCTTCCTCTTCTTATTTATCTTTTTATTCTTCTTCTTCGTTTTCTTCTTCTTCTTCTTCTTCTGTTACTTCTTCTTCCTCCTCTTCTTCTTCTTCCTCTTCTTTGTCTTCTTTTTCTTCGTCTTCATCTTGTTCCTCTTTATCTTCTTCTTCTTCTTCTTCTTCTTCATCTTCTTCTTGTTCTTCTTCTTCTTCATCATCATCTTATTCTTCTTTTTTCCTTCGACTTCTTCTTCTTCTTCCTCTTATTATTATTATTGTTATTATTATTATTATTACTATTCTCGTTCTTCTTCTTCTACTACTTTTTCTTCTTCTTCTTATTCTTTTTCCACCTCTTCTTCTTCACCTTCTTCATCCTCTTCTTCATCTTCTTCTTTTTCTTCTTCTTCTTCTTCTTCTTCATCTTCTCACTTTCTTCTTTTTCTTCTTCTTCTTCTCCTACTTCTTCTTCTTCTTCATTTACTTCTTTTTCTTCTTGTCCTTCTTCTTCTTCACTTTCATCTTCTTCCCCTTCTTCATCTTCTCCTACTTCTTCTTCTTCGTCTTCATCTTCTTCTTCTTCTTCTTCTTCTTCTTCTTCTTCTTTTTCTTCTTCTACTTCTCCTTCTTTTACTTCTTCTTCCATTTCTTCGTCTTTTTTTCCTAGACATTTCCTTGTTCTTCCTCATTTTCTTCTTCTTCTTCTTCTTCTTCTTATTTTTCTTCTACTTCTTCTCATTCTTCTTCTACTTCTTCCTCTTATTCTTCTTCTTCTTCTTCTTCTCCTTCTTCCTCTTGTTCTCCATCTTCATTTTCTTCTTCTCCTTCTTCTTCTTCTTCTTCTTCTTCTCCTTTTTCCTCCTCTTCTTCTTAATCTTCCTCTTCACCTTCATCTCCTTCTTCTTCTCCTCTTTCTTCTTCTTCCATAAATTCCTCTTCTTTTTCTCCTCTTCTCCTTCTTCTACTTTTTCTTCTTCTTCTTCTTCTCCTTCTCCATCATCTTCTACTTCTTTTTCTTCTTCTTCTCCTCCTTCTGATTCTTCTTCTTCTCCCTCTCGTACTACTACTAATACTTCTTTTTCTCCTCTTCCTTCATCACCTTTTTCTTCTCTATCTACTTCTCCATCTTCTTCTTTTTCCTCCTCTTCTTCTTCTTCTTCGCGTTTTCAACTTCTTCTTCTCCTTCTTCTCTTTCTTCATCTTCTTCTTATTCTTCTTGTTTCTGTTCTTCTGCTTCTTCTTCCTCTCGTTCTTCTTCTTCTTCTTATTCTTATTCTTCTTCTTATTCTTCTTCTACTTCTTCTTCTTCTACTACTACATTTTCTTAAACTTCTTCTTTTTATACTTCTTTCTTCTTCTTCTTCATTGTCTTCTTCTTCTTCTTCTTTTGTTTTTCTACTTATTCTTATTCTTCTTCTTCTTCTTCTTCTTCTTCTTCTTCTCCTTCTTCTTCTTCTCCTTCTTCTTCTTTTCCTCACATTCTTCTTCCCCTTCTTCTTCTTCTTCTTCTTCTTCTTCTTCTTCATCTTCTTCTCCTTCTTCTTCATCATCATCTTCTTCTTCGTCTTATTCTTTCTCTTCTTCTTCTTCTTCTTCTTATTCTTCTTCTTCTACTACTACATCCTCTTTTTCTGCTTCTTCATCATCCTCTTCTTCTTCTTCTTCTTCTTCTTGATCTTTCTCTTCTTCTTCTTCATGTTCTTCTTCTTCTTCTTCTTCTACTTCTTCTTCGTCATCTTCTTCTTCTTCTTCTTCTTCTCCTCCTCCTTTTTCTTCTACTTCTACTTTCTGTTCTTCCTCCTCTTTTCTTCTTCTTCTTCTTTTTCTTCGACCTTTTCTTTAGCTTCTTCCCTTTCTTCTTGTCCTCTTTCTTCTTCTTCCTTCTCTTCTTTTTCTTCTTCTTCTCCTCCTCCTTCTTTTTCTTCTTTTCTTTCATCTTCTTCTTCTTCATCTTTTATTCTTCTTCTTCTTCACCTTATTCTTCTTCTTCTTCTTCTCCTTCTTCTTCTTCTTCTTTGTCATTTTCTTCGTCTTTTTCTTTTTCTTTTTCTTCTTCTTCTTCTTCTTCTTCATCTTCTTCTCCTTCTTCTTCTTCTTCTTCTTCTTCTTCTTCTTCATTTTCTTCTCCTTCTTCTTTCTCTTTTTCTTTGTCTTCTTTTCTTCTTCTTCTTCTTCATCATCATCATCTTCTTCTACATCTTCTTCTTCTTTGCCTCCTTCTTCTTTGTCTTCTTCTCCTTCTTCTTCCTCTTCTTCTTCTTCTTCTTCTTCTTCTTCTTCTTCTTCTTCTCTTTCTTCTTCTTATTCTTCTTCTTCTTCTTCTTCTTCTTCTCCTTCTTCTTCTTCATTTTCTTTGTCTTCTTTTCTTCTTCTTCTTCTTCTTCTTCTTCTTCTTTTGCTTCTTCTTCTTCTCACTCTTCTTCTTCTTCATATTCTTCTTCTTCTTCTTCCTCTTCATCAACCTCTTCTTCTTTTCTTCTTCTTCTTTGTCTACTTCGTCTACTTCTTCCTATTCTACTTCTTCTTCTACTTCTTCTTCTTTCTCTTCTTCTTTGTCTTTTTCTTCTTCTTCTTCTTATTCTTTTTCCTCATCCTTTTCTTCTTCTGCTTTGTCTTCTACTTCTTCTGTCTCTTCTTCTTCTTCATCATCATCCTCATCTTCTTCAACTTCTCTTTCTTCTTCATCTCCTTCTTCTACATCTACTTATTCTTCTTTTACTTCTTCTTCAACATCTTCTTCTTCTTCTTCTTCTTCCTCTACTTCTTCTTCTTCTTCTTCTTCTTCTTGAACTTCTTCTTCGTCTTCGTTGTCTTTTTTTTTTTTTTCTTCTTCTTATTCTTCTTCTTCTTCTTCTTTATCTTCTTCTCCGTCTTCTTCTTCTTCTTCTTCTTCTTCCTCTTCTACATCTTCTTCTTCTTTTTTTTTGTCTTCTTCTTCTTCTTCTTATTCTTTTTATTCTTCTTTTTTGTCTCTTCCTTCTTCTTCTTCTTCTTCTTTACCTTCTTCTTCTTCTTCTTATTCTTCTTTTCTTCTTCGTCATCATTATCTTCCTATTCTTCTTCTTTTTATTCTTCTTCTTCTACTACTTCTCCTTCTTCTTGTTTTTGTTCTTCTTCTTCTTCTTCTACTACTACTTCTTTTTTTTGTTCTTCTACTTCTCCTTCTTCTTCTTCTTCTTCTTTATATTTTTCTTCTTCTTCATAATCTTCTACTTCTTCTTCTTCTTTTTCTTCTCCTTCTTCTTCTTCTTCTTCTTTATATTTTTCTTCTTCTTCATAATCTTCTACTTCTTCTTCTTTGTCTTCTTCTTCTTCTTCTTCTTCTTCTTCTCCTCCTTATTCTTTTCCTTCTTCTTCCACCACCACTTTTACTTCTCCTTCTTGTTCTTCTCTTTTTGCTTTTTCCCCTTCTTCTTCACTTTCTTCTTCCTCCTCCTCTTCTTCTTTTTCTTCCTCTTCTTCCTTTTCTTCTTCTTCTTCTTCTACCTCTTCTTCTTTTTCTTCTTCTTGTTGTTTTTTCTTTTTCTTCTTCTTCTATGTCATTGTCTTATTCTTGTTCTCTTCCATCTTCTTTTTCTTCTTTTTCTTCTTCTTTTTATTCTAGATATTCTACTCCATCTTGCTCTTCTATTTCTTCTTTTTCATCTTCCTTTTCTTCTTCTTCTACATCTTCTTCTTCTTCTTCTTCTTCTCGTTATTTTTATTCTTCTTCTTCTTCTTATTCTTATTCTTCTTCTCCTTCCCCATCATTATCATCATATTTTTCTTCTTCTTCTTCTAATTCTTCTTCTTTTCCTTCTTCTTTTTCTTCCTTTTCTACTTTTTCTTCTTCTGGTTCTTCTTCTTCTTCTTCTTCTTATTCTTAATCTTTTTGTTCTCCTTCTCCTTCTTCTTCTTCTACTTATTCTTCTTCTTCTTCTTCTTCTTCCACGTCTTCTTTTTCTTCTTCTTCTTCTCCTCCTCCTCCTCCTCCTTCTTTTTATACTCCTTCACCTTCTTCTTCTTCCACTTCTTCTTTGTTTTCTTCATCATCATCTTCTTCGTCTTCTTTGCTTCTTCTTCTTCTTCATAGTCTTCACATTTTCCTTGTTTGTCTTCTTCTTCTTCTTCTTCTTCTTCTTCTACTTGATCTTCTTCTTCTTCATGATCTTGTTGTTCTTCTTCGTCTACTCGTTCTTCTTCTTCTTCTTCTTCTTCTTCATTATCATCATTTTCCTCTTCTTCTTCTAATTCTAATTCTTCTCCTTTTTCTTCTTCTTCCTCTTCTTCTTCTTCCTTCTCTTCTTCTTCTACTTATTCTTCTTCTTCTTCTTCTTCTTCTTGTTCATATGCTTTTTCTTCTTCTTCTCCTTCTTCTTTTACTTATTCTTCTTCTTCCGGTTCTTGTCTTTCTTCTTAAACTTCTTCTCCATCTCCTTCTTTTTCTTCTTCTCCTTCTTCTTGTTCCTCTTCTATCTCTTGTTCTTTGTCTTCTTCTTCTTCTTCTTTCTTATC
This sequence comes from Vanilla planifolia, assembly GCA_023846275.1. NCBI lineage: Eukaryota > Viridiplantae > Streptophyta > Magnoliopsida > Asparagales > Orchidaceae > Vanilla > Vanilla planifolia. The sequence continues at coordinate 39,028 of JAIUJO010001528.1, forward strand.
TTCTCTCTCCTATTCTCCATCTTCGTTTTCTTTTTCTTCTTCTACTTCTTCTTCTACTACTTCTTTATCTTCGTCTACTTCTTCTTCTTCTTCGTCTTTTTCATCTTCTTCGTCTTGTTCTTGTTCTTCTTCTTCTTCACGTCCTCCTTTTCCTTGCCCTTTTGTTTTTATTCTACTCTTTCACACTCTTCTTCTTCTTCTTCATCAATATCTTCTTCATCTTCTTCTTCTTTTCCATCTTTTTGTCTTCATCCTCCTTCTTTTCCTTCTTCTTCCTCTCCTTCTTCTTCTTCTATTTCTTCTTCTTCTTCTTCTTCATGATGATCTTCTTCTTGTTCTTCTTCTTCTTCTTCTTCTACTTCTTCTACTTCATCATCATCATCATCATCATCATCATCATCTTCTTCTTCTTCTTCTCTATCTTTATCTTCTCCTTCTTTATCTTCTCTTTCTTCTTCTTCTTTATCTTCTCCTTCTTTATCTTCACCTTCTTCTTTTTCTTCTTCTTCTTCTTCTTCTTCTTCCCATTCTTCTTCTTCTTCTTGTTCTTTATCTTCTCCTTCTTCATCTACTCCTTCTGTTCTTCTACTCATTATTATTCTACGTCTCTTCCTCTTTTTCTTCTCCTTTATCTTTCTCTTCTTCTTCTTCTTCTCCTTCTTCTTCTTCTTCTTCTTCTTCTTCTAATTCTTCTCTTTCTTCATCTTCATCCCCTTCTTCTTCTTCTTATATGTCTTCTTCTTCTTCTTCGTCATCTTCTTCTTCTTCGTCATCTTCTTCTTCTTCTTCATCTTCTTCTTCTCCTTCCTCTTCTTTTATTTCTTCATCTTCTTTTCTTCTTCTTAATCTTCTTCTCTTTTTCCTCTTCTCCTTCTTGTCCTTCGTCTCCTTCTTCTTCTTTTTCTTCTTCTTCTTCTTCTTCTTCTTTATCTTCTTCCTCCTTTTGTACTTCATCTACTTCATTTTCTTCTTA
>JAIUJO010001528.1:42500-55000 GCA_023846275.1 Vanilla planifolia
TTCTTCTTTTTCTTCTTCTTCTTCTCCTCCTTCTTCTTCTTCTCCTTCATATCCTTCTTCTTCTTCTTCTTCTTCTTCTTATTCTACTTCTTCATCTTCTTCATCTTCTTCTTAACCTTCTTCTTCTTCTTCTAGTTCTCTTTCTTCTTCTGCATCTTCTCCATCTTCTACTTCTTTTTCTTCTTCATCTCCCTCTTCTTCTTCTCCACTTCTTCTTCTTCTTCTTTTCCATTTCCTTCTTCTTCTTCTTCGCCTCCTCTTTCTTCTTCCTCTTCTACTTCTTCTTCGCCCTCTACTTCTTCTCCTTTATATTCGTCACCTTCCTTTTCGTCTTCTTGTTGTTTTTCTTCTTCTGATTCTTCTTCTTCTTCTTCCACTTCTTTCTGTTCAACTTTTTCTTCTTCTCCATCATCACCATCATCATCATCACCTACTTCTCCTTCTTTTTCTTCTTCTTCTTATTCTTCTTCTTCTTCTTCATTGTTTTCTTCTTGTTCGCCTTCTTCTTCTTCTTCTTCTTCGCCTTGTTCTTCTTCTTGTTCTTGATCTTTTTGATGTTTTTTGCCTACGTCTTCTACTTATTATTCTTCTTCTTCTTCTTCTTAAACTTCTTATTCTTCATCTTCTTCTTCTCCTTCTTTTTCTTCTTCCGTTACCTCTTCTTTTTCATCTTATTCTTCTTCTTCTTATTCTTCTTCTTCTTGTTCATATTCTTCATATTCTTCCTCTAATACTTCTTCATCATCTTCTTCTTCTTCTTCCTCATCTTATTCTTCTTCTTCTTCTTCTTCTTCTTCTTCTTCTTCTTCTCCTTCTTCCTCTTCTTCATCTTCCTCTTCTACTTCTTTATCATCACCTTCCTCCTTTTCGTAGTCTTCTTCTTCTTGATCTTCTTCTTCACCTTCTTCTTCTTCTTCTTCTTCTCCTCCTCCTCTTTCTTCTTCTCCTTCTACTTCTTCTTTTTCTTTCTCCCATTCTTCCTCTTCTTCTTCTTAATCTTGTTCTCCTTTTCTTCGTCTTCTTCTTCTCCTTCTTCTTCTTCTTCCTCTCGTTTCTATTCTTCTTGGCCTTGTTCTTCTTCATCTTCTTCATCTTCTTCTTATTCCTCTTCTTCTTTGTCGTCATCCTCTTCATATTCTTCTCTTTCTTTGCCCTCCCCTTCTTCTTCTTTTTCGTCTTCTTCTCTTCTTATTCTTCTTCTTCTTATTTGTCTTCTTCTTATTCTTCCTGTACTTCTTCTACTTCTTCTTCTTCTTCTTTTTCTATTTCTTCTTCTTCTTCTTCTTCTTCTTCATCTTCTCCTCCTCCTCCTCCTCTGCTTCCTCATCATCTTCTTCTTCTTCTTCTTCTTCTTCTTCTCCTTCTCCTTCTTCTTCTTCTTCTTCTTCTTCTTCTTCCTCCTCTTCTACTTCTTCTTAATCTTCAGCTTCTTCTTTTTCGTCTTCCTCTTCTATTTCTTCTTCTTCTTCTTCTTCTTCTTCTTCTTGTTTCTCTTCTTCTTGTTTTTGTTATTGTTCTTCTTCTATTACTACTATCACTACTACTTCTTCTTCTTCTTCTTCTTCTCTGCTACTTCCTCTTCTTCCTCTTTTTCTTCTTTCTCTTTTTCTTCTTCATCATCATCTTCTTCTTGTTCTTCTTCTTCTTCTTCTTCACCTTCTTCTTCTTCTTCTTCTTCTTTTTATTCTTCTTCTTCATCACAAACATCATCATTATCTTCTTCTTCTACTTGTTCTTCTTCTTCTTCTTTGTCTACTTTGTCTTCTTCTTCCTCTTCTTCTTCATCTTTTTCTTCTTCTGTCTTCTTCATGTTCATCTTCTTCCACTACTTCTTTTTCTTCTTCTCCTTATCCTTTTTCTTCATCTTCTTCTCCTTCTTCTATTCTTCTTCTTCTCCTCCTTTTTCTTCTTCTTCTACTTCTTCATTTTCATCACTATCTTCATCTTCTTCTTCTCCTTCTCTTTTTCCTTCGTCTTCTTCTTCTTCTTCTTCTTCCTTTGTTCTTTCTTCTACTTCTTCTCCTACCTTTTCTTCGCCTAATTTTTCTTATTCTTCTACATCATCTTAATCATCATCTTCTTCTTCTCCTTCTTCTTCTCCTCCTTTTTCCTTTCTTACTTCTTCTTCTTGTTCTTCTTCTTCCTCTTATTCTTCTTCTTTTTCATCTTGTTCTTCTCCTTCTACTTTCTCTTCTTGTTCTTCTTCTTCTTCTCCTCCTCCTTTTTCCTTTCCTTCCTCTTCTTCTTCTTCTTCTTCTTCTTTCTATTCTTCTTCTGCTTTATCTCCTTTTCATCTTCTCCTTCTTCTTTTTATTCATTTTCTTCTTCTCTTCTTCCTCTTCTTCTTCTTCTTCTTCTTCTTCCTCTTCTTCTTCTTCTTCTTCTCTTTCTACTCCACCTTCTTCTTCTTCTTGTTTTTTTTCTCTTTCTCCTTTTTTCTTCTTCTTCTTCTTCCCTTTCTTCATCTTTTTCTTCTTCTTCTTCTTCTTCCTCTTCTTCTTCATCATCTTCTTCTTCTTCTTCTTCTCGTACTTTTTCTCCTTCTTCTTCTTCTTCTTCTTCTTCCTCTTTGTCTTCCTCTTCTTCTTCTTCTTCTTCTTCTTCTTCTTCTTTGTCCTCTTCTTCTTTGTCTTCTTCTTCTTCTTCTTCTTCTTCTTCTTCTTCGTTTTCGTCTTCTTCTTCTGGTTCTTCTTCATCTTCATCCTCTTATCTTCACCTTCATCTTCTTCTTCTCCTTCTTCTTCTTATTCTTATTCTCCTTCTGCTTTTCTCCTTCTTCTTCTCTTTCTACTTCTTCCTCTTCTTCACTCCTTTTTCTTCTTCTTCTTCTTATTCTTCTTCCTCCTCTTCTTGTTCTTCTCCTTTTTCTTCTTCTTCTTCTTCTTCTTCTCCTTCTCCTTCTTTTTCTTCTCCATGTTATTCTTCCTCTACTACTTCTATTTTTTCTTCTTCTACTTCTTCTTCTTCTTCTTTAACTTTTTCTTCTTCTTCTTCATCTCTTTTTTCTTCTTCTCCTCCTTCTTCTCTTCTTCTTCTTCTTCTCCTCCTTCTTCTTCTTCTTCTTCTTCTTCTTCATCATCTTCTTCTTCATCCTCTTCCTTTACTTCTTCTTCTTCTTCTTCTTCAACTACTTGTTCTTCTCTTACTTCTTTTTATTCTTCTCCTCCTCCTCCTCCTCCTCTTCTTCTTCTTCTTCTTCTGCTTCTCCTTCTCCTCTTCCTTCTTCTTCTTCTTCTTCGCCTTTTTCTTCTTCTTCTACTTCATCTTTCTCTTTTTCTTCTTCTTCTTCTCGTCGTCGTCCTCCTCCTCCTCCTCCTTCTTCTTCTTCTTCCTCTTGTTCTTTTTCCTCTTCTTCTTCTTCTTCTTCTAATTCTTCTTCATTTTCTTCTTCCACTTCTTCACCTCCTCCATCTTCTCCTTCTTCTTCTTCTTCTTTGTTTTCTTATTCTACTTATCCATAATTTTCTTTTTCTTCTTCTTCTTCATCATCATCATCTTCCTCTTCTTCTTCCTTTTCTTCTTCATCTTCTTGTTCTTCTTAATCTTTTTATTATTATTCTTCTTCCTCTTCTTCTTCTTCTACTTCATTCTCTTCTTCTTCTTTTTCTTCTTCCTCTTCTTCTTCTTCTTCTTCTTCTTCTTCTTTGCCATCTTATTCTATTAGTACTTCTTCTTCTTCATCTTCTTCCTTTTCTTCATTCTGTTCTTCATCATAGACATCATCATCATCATCATCATCATCATCATCATCTTCTTCTTCTTCTTCTTCTTCCTTTTCTTCTTCTTCGCCTTCTTTTTCTTCTTCTTCTTCTTCTTCTTTGTCTTTCTATTCATCTTCTTTGTCTTCTTCTTCTTCTTCTTCATTTTCTTTATCACCTTCTTTTTCATCATCATCATCATCTGCTTCTTCTTCTTCTTCTTCGTTTTCTTATCCCTCTTCTTCTTCTTCTTCTTCTTCTTCTTATTCTTCTTCCTCCTTTTCTTCTTCTTCTTCTTGTCCATTTTTTCTTCTTCTTCTTATTTTTCTTTTTCTCCTTCTTTGTCTTCTTCTTCTTTTTTTACTACTTCTTCTTCTTCTTTTTCTTTTTGTTCGTTGTCTTCTTTATCTTCTTCCTCTTCGTCTTCTTCTTCTTCATCATCTTCTTCTTCTTCTTCTTCTTTTTCTTCTTTGTCTTCTTCTTCTTCTACTACTACATCGTCATCTTTTTTTTCTTCTTCTTTTTCATCATTTTCTTCTTCTTCTTCTTACCCTGCTTTTTCTTCTTCTTCTTCTTCTTTTTAATCTTATTATTCTTCTAATTGTTCTTCTTCTTCTACTTCTTCTTTTTCTTTTTCTTCTTCTTCTTTGTCTTCTTCTTCTTTGAAATCTTCTTTGAAATCTTCTTTGCCTTCTTCTTCTTCTTTTCCTTTTTTATCTTCCTCTTCTTCTACTTCTTCAACTTCTTCTTATTCTTCTTCTTCTTCTTCTTCTTCTCATCCTTCCTATTTTTCATCATCATCATCTTCTTCTTCTTCTTCTTCTTCTTCACCTTCTTTTTCTATTTGTTCTTCTTCTTCTTCTTCCTCCTAATCTTCTTCTTCTCCTTTTCCTCCTCCTCCTTCTTCTTCTTCTTCTTCTTTTTCTTCTTCTTCTACTTCTTCTTCTTTTTCTTGTTCTTCTTCTTATTCTTCTTCGTATTGTTTTGTGCTCTTGTTCTTCCTTGTCTTCTACTTCTTCTTCTTCTTCTTCTTCATCTTCTTAATCTTCTTTGTTTTCCTCTTTTTCTTCTTCTTTTTTTTATCCTTCCTTCTCTTCCTCTTCCTCTTCGTTGTGTTCTACTTCTTCTTCTTCTTCTTCTTCTTCTTCTTCATCTTCTTCTTCCTCTTCTTCTTCTCCTTCTTTTTCTTCTTCATCTTCTTCTTCTTCCTCTTTTTTTTTGTCTTCTTCTTTCTCTTCATCTTCTACTTCTTCTTCTTCTTCTTGTCCATATTATTATTGTTCTCCATCTTCTTCCCCATCTTTTTCTTCTTCTCCTTTTTGCTCCTCCTCCTCCTCTTCTTCTTTTTCTTCTTCTTCCTTTTATTTTTCTTGCTCTTCTTCTCCTTCTTCTTCTTCTTATATTTCTACTTCATCTTCATTCCCTTAATCATCATCTTCTTCATCTTCTTCTTTATCTTCGTCTTCTTCTTCTTCTTGTTCTGCATCTTCATCTTCTCCTTCTTTGTGTTCACTGTCTTCTTCTTCTTCCTCTTCCTCTTCCTCTTCCTCTACTTCTCCTTCTTCTTCTTCTTCTTCTTCTTCTTCTTCGTCTTCTTCTTCTTCTTCTTCTTCTTCTTCTTCTTCTTCCTCCTGTTCTTCTTCTTCTTCTTCTTCTTCTTCTGCTTCATTTTCTTCTTCTTCTTCTTCTTCTTCATCTTGTTCATCATGAGCTTTTCTTCTTGTTATCCTTTTTCCTCTTCATCATAAATATCTTCTTCTTCTTCTTCTTCTTCGTCTTCTTCTTCTTTTTCATCTTCTTCTTCTTCTTCTTCTTCTACTTCTTTTTCTACATCTTCTTCTTCTCCTTCTTTGCCTTTTTCTTCTTCTTCTTCTTCTTCTTCTTCTACTTCTTCTTCGATTTCTTCTTCTTCTTTTTCTTCTACTTCTTTCTTTTCTTCTTTTTCTCCTGTCTTCTTCTTATTCTTTGCCTTCTTTTTCTTCTTATTTTTCTTCTTCCTCTTTTTCTTATTCAACTTCTTCCAGTTCAACCTTCGTTCGTCTTGTTTTTCTTTGCCTTCATCTTCTTCGTCATCTTCCAGTACTTCTTCTTCCTCTCCTTCTTCTTCTTCCCCTTGTTCTTCTTCCTTTTCTTCTAATTCTCCTTCAACTTTATCATCTTCTTTTTCTTCTTCTTTTTTTATCATCCACAAATTCTTCTTTTTCTTCTTTTTCTTCTTCTTCTTCTTCTTCTTCTTTATCATTATCATCATCATCATCATCATCATCTTCTTCTTCTTTTTCTTCTTCTTTTTCTTTTCTTTGTCTTCTTGTTCTTCTTCTTTTTCTTCTTCTTTTACTTCTTCCACTTCTTCTTCCTCTTCTTTTTCTTCTTTTCATTTTTTGTCCACTTGTTCTTCTTCGTCTTCTTCTTTTTCTTCTACCTTTTCTCCTTCTCCTTCTTCTTCCTCTTCTTCTTCTTCTTCCTTTGCTTCTTCTTCTTCATCTTCTTCTTCTTCTCCTTTTTCTTCTTGCTCTTCTTCTTCTTTATCTTCGCGTTCTTCTTTTTTGTCTTCTTCTTCTTCTTCTTCTTCTTCCACTTCTTCTTCTTCTACTTCTTCTTCTTCTTCGTATTTTTCTTCTTCTTCTTCTTCTTCTTCTTCCTCTTCATCATCTCTTCTTCTTCGCATTCTTCTTCTTCTTCCTCCTCTTCTTCACCTTCTTTTCTTCTTCTTCTTCTTCTTCTTCATCTTTTTCTTCTTCTTCTTCTTCTTTCTCTTCTACTTCTTCCTTTTCTACTTCTTCTTCATTGCCTTCTTCATCTTCTTCTTCTTCATCTTCCTCTTCTTCTTCATCATTTTCTTCTTCTTCTCTTTCTTCATCTTCTCCTTCTACATCTTCTCCTTCTTCTTCTTCTTCTTCTTCTTCTTCTACTACTACTACTACTTCTTATTCTTCTTCTCCTTCTTCTTCTTCTTCGTCTACTTCTTCACCTACCTCTTCTTTCTCTTTGCTTTCTTCTTCTTCGTCATCTTCTACTTCTTGTTCATCTTCTCCTTCTTCATTTTCTTCTTCTTGTTCTCCTTCCTCTTTTTCTTCTTCTTTTTTGTCTTCCTCTTATTATTCTTCTTCTTCTAGTTCTTCTTCTTCTTCTTCTTCTTCCTCTTATTCTTCTTTAACATCATCAATACCATCATCTTCCTCTTCTTCTACTTCTTCAGTTTCTTTTTCTTTGTCTTCTTCTTCTTCTTCTTCTTCATCTTCTTCTTCTTCTTTTTCTTCTTCTTCTTCTTCCTCTTCCTCCTCCTCTTCTTCTACTTCCTTTTCTTTGTCTTTCTCTTCTTCGTCTTCGTCATCATCTTCTTCGCCATCTTCTTCTCTTCTTATTCTTCTTCGCCTTCTTCTTTGTCTTTTCCTTCTTCGTTTTCTTCTTCTTTTTCTTCTTCTTCTTCTTCTTCTTTTTCTCGTTTTATCTCTTCTTCTTCTTCTGCTTTTTATTCTTCTTCTTCTTCTTCATTGTCTTTTTCTTCTTCTTCTTCTTCTTCTTCTCCCTCTTTTTCTTCTCCTTATTTAGCTTATACTTCTTCTTCTTCATCTTCTTCTTCTACTACTACTTCTTCATCTTCTCCTTCTTCTTCTCCATCTTCTTCTTCATCATCATCTTCTTCTTCTTCTTCTTCAACTTCTATTTTCTCCTTCTTCTTTGACCTCTTCTACTTCTTCTTCTTCTTCTTCTTCCTCATCTTCTTCTTCTTCTTCATCTTTTTCTCCTTCTTCTTCTTCATCATCTTCTTTTTCTTCTTCTTTTTTTTCTTCTTCTACTTCTTTCGTGTCATCTTCTTCTACTTTTATGCCTTCTTCTTCCTATTATTCTTATTCTTCTTCTTCTACTCCTCCATTTTCTTCTTTCTTCTTCTACTACTTCTCCTTCTCCTTCTTCTACTTTGTCTTCCTCTTCATCGTCTTTCTATCCTACATTTTCTTCTTGTTCCTCATCTTCTACTTCTTCATCTTTGCTTTTTCTTCATCTTCATCTTCTTCTTCTTCTTCTGCTTCTGCTTCTTCTTCTTCTTCTTCTTCCTCTTCTTCTTCAACTTCTTCTCCTTCATCTTCTTTGTCTTCCTCTTCATCTTCTTCTTCTTTATCTTTTTCTCCTACTTCTTCTTCTTTATCTTTTTCTCTTTCTTCTTCTTCTTCTTTTCTTCTATTTCTTCTTCTTCTTCTTCTTCTTTTTCTTCTACCTCTTCTTCTTCTTTTTCTTCTTATTCTTCCTCTTCTTCGTATTCTCCTTATTCGAGTTTGTCTTATTCTACTTCTTCTTCTTATTCTTTTTTTCCTTCTTCCTCTTCCTCTTCTTCTTTCATTTCTTCTTCTTCAACTTATTCTTTATTACTTCTTCTCGTTCTTCTTCTTCTTCTTCTTTGTCTTCTTCTTTTTCTTCTTCTTCTTCATCTTCTTCTTCTTCTCGATATTTTTTTTCTTTTTCTTCTTGTTCCTCTTCTTCTTCTTCTTCTTCTTCTTCTTTTTGATCTTCTTCTTCTTACTTTTCTTGTCCTTCTTCTTCTTATTCTTCTTCTTCTACTACTTCTTTTTGATCTTCTTCTCCTTTTTCTTCATCTTCTTCTTCTCGTCATTCTTCTTCTTTTATTTCTTCTTCTTACACTTTTCTGTTTCTTCTTCTTCTTTGGCTTGTTCTTCTTCATCTTCTTCTTCTTCTTCCTCTGCCTCATGTTCATCTTCTTCTACTTCTTCTTCACCTTCGCCTTCTTCTTCTTTGTCTTCTTCTTCTTCGTCATCTTCTACTTCTTCTTTTTCTCCTCCACCTTCTTCTTCCACTTCTTCTTCTCCCTAAACTTCTTCTTTTTCTTCTTCTTTTTTTTAGCTTCTGCTTCTTCTTCTTCTTCCTCTTCTTTTTCCTCTTTGTTATTATCGTTTTCCTCTTAATCTTCCTCTTATTCTTCTTTTTCTTCTTCTTCATCGTCTTCTTATCGTTCTTCTTCTTCTTCTTTTTCTTCTTCCTCATCATCTTCTTCCTCTTCTTTCCCTTGTTCTTCTTTGTTCTCATCTTCATTTTCATCACCTTCTTCTTCTTCTTCTTCCAACCCTTTGTCTTATTCTTCATCTTCTTCTTCATCTTCATCATCTTCTTCTCCTTCTTTTTCTTCTTTTGCCTCATTTTCTTCATTGTCTTTTTCTTGTTTGTCTTCTTTTTCTTCTTCTTCTTCATCATCATCTTCTTCTTCTTCTCATTCTTCTTCTTCTTCTTCTTCTTTCTCTTCTTCTTCTTCTCTCTCTTCTTCTTCTTCTTCTACTTCTTTTTTTCTTCTTCATCTTTTTCTTCTCCTTCTTCTTCTTCTTCAAATTCCTCTTCTTCATCATCATATTCTTCCTCTTCTTCTTCGGCTTCTTCTTCTTCTTCTTTTTCCTCTTCTTCTTCTTCTTTTCCTCCTTCTTTTTCTTCTCCTTCTTCATGTTCTCTTTCTAATTTTTCTTCTTCTTCTTCTTCTTATTCTTCTTCTTCTACTTCAACTTCAAGTTCTTCTTCGTCTTCTTCTTCTTTTCCTTTGTCTTCTTCTTTTTTGTCTTCTTCTACTACTTCTTCTTCTTCTCCTTCTTCTTCTCCTCCTGCTCCATCTTGTCCTTCTTCTTCATCCCCTTCCAATTCTTCTGCTTCTTCTTCTTGTTCTTCCACTTCTTCTTCTACTTTTTCGTTTTCCTCTTCTTCTTCTTCTTCTTTATCATCATCATCATCTTCATCTTCTTCTACTTCTTCTTTTTATCCTCCTTCATCTACTTCTTCTTCTTCTTCTTCTTCTTCTTTCTCTTCTTCTTCTTCCACTTCTTTGACGTCTTCTCCTGTTCATCTTCTTTACCTTTTTCTTCGTCTTTTTCATCTTAGTCTTCATCCTCTTCTTCATTATTATCTTCTTCTACTTCTCGATCTACTTCTACTTTTTTTGTCTTCTTCTTCTTCTTAATCATGATGATCATCATCATCGACTTCTTCTTCTTCTTCTTACACTTCTCCTTCTTTTTTCTTCTCCTTCTTCTTCTTATCCTACTTCGTCTTCTTATTCTTCTTTTACTTTTTCATCATCTACTTCTTCTTCTTCTCCTTCTTCTTCGCATCTTCTTCTTTTTCTTCTTCATCTTCTTCTTCTTCCTCTTCTTGTTGTTGTTCTTCTTCTTCCTCTTCTTATTCTTCTTCGACTTCTTCATCATCTTCTTCCTCTTCGTCTTCTTCTTCCTCTACTTCTACTTCTTCCTCATCTTCTTCATGTTCTTCTACATCTTCTTCTTCTTCTTCTTCTTCTTCTTTGTCTTCTTCTTTTTATTCTTCTTATTCTTCTTCTCCTCTTTTTTGTCTTCTTCTTCTTCACCTTCTTCTTCTTCTTCTTCTTCTTCTTCTTCTTTGTCTGCTTCTTCTTTTTCTTCTTCTTCAACTTCTTGGTCTTTTCCTCTTCTTCCTCTCCATCTTCTTCAACGTTGTCCTCTTCATCTTCATCTTCTCCTTCATTGTCCCCTTCATCTTCTTCTTCTTCTTCTTTTCCCCTTCTCTTCTTCTTCTTCTCCATCTTCTTCTTCTTCTTCTTCTTCTACTTCTTTTTCTTCTTCTTAGTCTTCTTCTTATTCCCCTTCTTCTTCTTCTTTTTCTTCTTTCTCTTCTTCTACTTCTTCTATTTCTTCTTCTTCCTTTTCTTCACTTCTACTTCTTTTTCTTCTTGTACTTCTACTACTTCTTCTTCTTTGTTGTCTCCTTAATCATCTTCTACTTCTTCTTTTTATTTTTCTCATTATTCTTCTTCTTTTTCTTCCTCTTCCACTACTTCTTCTCCTTCTTCTTGTTCTTCTTCATATCTTTATTCTTCTTCTTCGTCTTTGTTTTCTTCTTTTTTTTTAATACTTTTTTCTTCTTGTTCTTCTAGTTCTTGTTCTTCTTTTTCTTCTACTTCTTCTTCTTCCTCTTCTTATTCTTCTTATTCTTCTTCTTCCTCTTCTTCTTTTTCTTCTTCTTCTTCTTTTTCTTCTTCTCCTTCTTCACCGTCATCCTTTTCTTTTTCTTCTTCTACTTGTTCTTTGTCTTCTTCTCCTTCTTCTTCTCCTTCTTCTTCTTCTTCTTCTTCTTCTTCTTCTTCTACTACTACTACTACTACTACTTCTACTTCTACTTTATCTTCATTTTCTAACTAATTTTCTCCTACTTTTTTCTTCTTCTTCTTTGTCTGCTTCTTCTTCCCCAGCTTCTTCTTCTTCTTCTTCTTCTCCTTCTTCTTTACCTTCTTCTTCTTCTTTGTCTTCTTTTTCTTCTTCTTCTTTTTCTATTTCTACTTCTTCAACTTCTTCTTCTTCTTCTTCATCTATATCTTCTTCTTCTTCTTCATCATCTTCTACTTCTTCTTTTTCTTCATCATCTTCTTAATCTTCTTCTTCTTCTTTATCTTCTTTTTTGTCATCTTCCTCTACTTTTTCTTCTTCTTCTCCTTCTTCTTCTCCTCCTACTTCATATCTTTCTTCATCTACTTCTTCTTCTTCTTCTTCTTCTTCTACTTTTTGTTCTTCTTCATCTTCTTCTACTTATCTTTATCTTCTTTTCCTTCTTCTTCTTCTTCTTCTTCTTCTTCTTCTACCTCTTCCCCTCTTTCCTCTTGTTCGTCTTCTTTTTCTTTGTCTTCCTCTTCCTTTTCTAGTTTTTCTTCTTTTACTTCTTCTTTGTCTTCTTCTTCTTCTCCATCCTTTGCTTCTTCTTCCTCTTCTTCTTTTTCTTCTTCTTCTTCTACTTCTTCTTCTTAATCTTCTTCTTCTGCTTCTTCTTCTTCTCCTTCTTCTTTTTCTTCTTCTTCTTCTTCTTCTTCTTGTAAATGTTTTTTGACTTCTTTTTCTTTGTTTTCATCTTCTTCTTCTATGACTTCTTCTTCTTCTTCTTCTTCTTCTTCTTCTTCTACTACTACTACTTCTTCTTCTTTGACTTCTTCTTTTTCTTTGCCATCTTCTTCTTCTTCCTCTGCTTTGTCTTTTTTTTTCTTCTATTTCTTTTACCTCTTTTCATTCTTCTTCTTCTTCTTCTTCTTCTTCTCCATCTTTTTTTTTTGTTCTTCTTCCTCTTATTCTTCTTGTTCTTCCGCTTCTTTAGCTTCTTCTTCTTTTTCCACTTCTTCTTCTTCTTCTTCTTCTCCTTCCTTTTTTTCTTCTTCATCTTCAACTTCTTCATCATGATTATCTTCTTCTTCTTCTTATGTTTTTCATCTTCTTCTTCTTCTTCTTCTTCTTCGTCTTCCACTTCTTTTTCTTGTTTCTTTTCTTCTTCTTCATCATCCTCATCTTCTTTGTCTTGTTCTTATTCTTATTATTATTCTTCTTCTTCTCTATGTTCTTCTTCTTCTTCTTCTTCTTCTTCTACTTCTTCTTCTTCTTCTTCTTCTTCTTCTCCTTCTACTCTTTCTTGTCGTTCTCCTTCTTCTCCTTCTTCCTTTCTTCTACTTCTTGTCTCCTTCTTCTCCTTCTTCTTCTTCTTCTCTCCTTCTTCTCCTTCTTCTTCTTCTTCGTCTTCTTCTTCTTCTTCTTCGTCTTCTTCTTCTTTGTCTTTTTCTTCTTTTTCCTCTTCTTTGACTTCTTCTTCTTCTACCACTACTTCTTCTTCTTCTTCTTCTTCAACTTCTCCTCTTTATTCTTCTTCTTCTTTTTCATGCTCTTCTTCTTCTTCTTCCTCTTTCTCTTCTTTTTCTTCTTGTTCTTTTTCTTGTTCTTCTTCTTGTTTTCCATCTTCTTCATCATCTTCTTCTTCTCCTTCCCCTACTTCTACTTTTTTTCTTCTTCTTCTTCTTGT
>JAIUJO010001528.1:65000-73102 GCA_023846275.1 Vanilla planifolia
TTCATCATCATCTTCTTCTTCTTCTTCTTCTTCATCTCCTTCTTTTTCTTCTTCTTCTCATTCTTCCTCTTCTTCACCTTCCTCTTCTACTTCTTTATCTTAACCATCCTTCTTTTCATAGTCTTTGTCTTCTTGATCTTCTTCTTCACCTTCTTCTTGTTCTTCTCCTCCTCCTCTTTCTTCTTCTCCTTCTACTTCTTTTTCTTTCTCCTCTTCTTCCTCTTCTTCTTCTTAATCTTGTTCTCCTTTTCTTCATCTTCTTCTTCTCCTTCTTCCTCTACTTCTTCATCTCTGCTACATCCTCTTCTTCTTCTTCATCATCTTCTTCTTGTTCTTCTTCTTCTTCTTCTTCTTCTTTTTATTCTTCTTCTTCATCTTATTTTTCTTCTTCATCATAAACATCATCATTATCTTCTTCTTCTACTTGTTCTTCTTTTTCTTTGTCTACTTTGTCTTCTTCTTCTTCTTCTTCTTTTTCATCTTCTTCTTCTTCTTTATCTTCTTCATCTTCATCTTCTTCCACTACTTCTTCTTCTTCTTCTTCTTCTTCTCTTTATCCTTTTTCTTCATCTTCTTCTCCTTCTTCTACTTCTTCTTCTCCTCCTTTTTCTTCTTCTTCCACTTCTTCATTTTCATCATTATCTTCTTCTTCTTCTCTTTCTCCTTCCTCTTCTTCTTCTTCTTCTTCTTCTTCTTCTTCCTCTGTTCTTTCTTCTTCTTCTTCTCCTTCATTTTCTTCGATTAATTCTTCTTATTCTTCTACATCATCTTCATCATCTTCTTCTTCTTCTCCTTCTTCTTCTCCTCCTTCTTTTTCCTTTCCTACTTCTTCTTCTTCTTGTTCTTCTTCTTCGTCTTATTCTTCTTCTTCTTCATCTTGTTCTTCTCTTTCTACTTTTTCTTGTTGTTGTTGTTCTTCTTCTTCTCCTTCTTCTTCTCCTCCTTTTTCTTTTCCTTCTTCTTCTTCTTCTTCTTCTTCTTCTTCTTCTTCTTCTTTCTTTTCTTCTTCTTCTTCATCACCTTTTCATCTTCTCCTTCTACTTTTTATTCATCTTCTTCTCTTCTTCCTCTTCTTCTTCTTCTTTTTCTTCTTCTTCCTCTTCTTTTTCTTCTTCTTCTCCTTCTATTCCACCTTCTTCATCATCATCATAATCTTTTCTTTTTCTTCTGTCTTCTTCTTCAACTTCTTTTTTTCCTCTTCTTCTCCTTGTTTTTTTTCTCTTTCTCCTTTTTTCTTCTTCTTCTTCTTCTTCTTCTTCTCTTTCTTCATCTTTTTCTTCTTCGTCTTCTTCTTCTTCTCCTATTTTTTCTTCTTCTTCTTCCTCTTTGTCATCCTCTTCTTCTTCTTCTTCTTCTTCTTCTTGCCCTTCTTCTTCTTATTCGTCTTCTTCTTCTTCTTCTGGTTCTTCTTCATCTTCTTCCTCTTATCTTCATCTTCATCTTCTCCTTCTCCTTTTCTTCTTCTTCTTCTCTTTCTACTTCTTCTTCTTCTTCACTCCTTTTTCTTCTTCTTCTTCTTATTCTTCTTCCTCCTCTTCTTCTTTTTCTCCTTCTTCTTCTTCTTCTTCTTCTTCTTCTTCTTCTCCTCCTTCTCTTTCTTTTTCTTCTCCATGTTATTCTTCTTCTACTACTTCTATTTTTTCTTCTTCTACTTCTTCTTCTTCTTCAACTTTTTCTTCTTCTTCTTCATCTCTTTTTTCTTCTTCTCCTTCTTCTTCTTCTCTTCTTCTTCTTCTTCTTCTTTTACGTCTTCTTCTTCTTCTTCTTCTTCATCCTCTTTCTTTACTTCTTCTTCTTCTTCTTCTTCTTCAACTACTTCTTGTTCTTCTCTTACTTCTTTTTATTCTTCTCCTCCTCCTCCTCCTCCTCTTCTTCTTCTTCTTCTTCTTCTTCATCTTCTACTTCTCCTTCTCCTTTTCCTTCTTCTTCTTCTTCTTCTTCTTCCTCATTATTTTCTACTTCTTCTTCTTCATCTTCTGCTTCTTCTTTGTCTTTCTCTTCTTCTTCTACTTCATCTTTATCTTTTTCTTCTTCTTCTCCTCCTCCTCCTCCTTCTTCTTCTTCTTCTTCTTCCTCTTGTCCTTTTTCCTCTTCTTCTTCTTCTTCTTCTTCTCATTCTTCTTCATTTTCTTCTTCCACTTTTTCACCTCCTTCTCCTTCTTCTCGTTCTTCATCTTCTTCTTTATCTTATTCTACTTATCCATCTTTTTCTTTTTTTTTCTTCTGCTTTTTCTTCATCTTCTTCTTCTTCTTCTTCCTTTTCTTCTTCATCTTCTTCTTCTTCTTTATCTTTTTATTATTATTATTCTTCCTCTTCTTCTTCTTCTACTTCATTGTCTTCTTCTTCTTCTTCTTCTTCTTCTTCTTTGCCATCTTATTCTACTAGTACTACTTCTTCTTCTTCTTCTTCTTCATCTTCTTCGTCTTCTTCCTTTTCTTCTTTTTGTTCTTCTTCATAGACATCTTCATCATCATCATCTTCTTCTTCTTGTTCTTCTTCTTCCTTTTCTTCTTCTTCACCTTCTTTTTCTTCTTCTTCTTCTTCTTCGTCTATGTATTCATCTTCTTTGTCTTCATCTTCTTCATCTTCATTATCTTTATCACCTTCTTTTTCATAATCATCATCATCTTCTTCTTCTTTGTTTTCCTATTCCTCTTCTTCTTCTTCTACTTCTTCTTCTTCTTCTTCTTCTTCTTCTTTTCTTCTTCTTCTTCCACCTCTTCTTCTTCTTCTTGTTCATCTTTTTCTTCTTCTTCTTGTTCTTCTTTTTCTCCTTCTTTGTCTTCTTGTTCTTCTTTCACTTCTTCTTCTTCTTCTTCTTCTTCTTCTTCTTCTTCTTTTTGTTCTGTGTCTTCTTTATCTTCTCCCTCTTCGTCTTCTTCTTCTTCATCACCTTCTTCTTCTTCTTCTTCTTCTTCTTCTTCTCTATCTTCTTCTACTTCTTCAACTACATCGTCATCTTTTTCTTCTTCTTCTTTTTCATTATTTTCTTCTTCTTCCTCATTTTCTTCTTCTTCTTCTTACCCTTCTTTTTCTTTTTCTTCTTCTTCTTCTTCTTAATCTTATTATTCTTCTAATTGTTCTTCTTTTTCTTCTTCTTCTTCTTCTTTTTCTTCTTCTTCTTTGTCTTCTTCTTCTTTGTCTTCTTTTTCGAAATCTTCTTTGCCTTCTTCTTCTTCTTTTTGTTATCCTTCCTTGTCCTCCTCTTCCTCTTCATTGTGTTCTACTTCGTCTTCTTCTTTTTCTTCATCTTCTTCTTCCTCTTCTTCTTCTCCTTCTTGTTCTTCTTCATCTTCTTCTTCTTCCTCTTTTCTTTGTCTTCTTCTTTCTCTTCATCTTCTACTTCTTCTTCTTCTTCTTCTTCTTCTTCTTCTTCTTCTTCTTCTTCTTGTCCATATTATTATTATTCTTCTTCTCCTTCCCCATCTTTTTCTTCTTCTCCTTTTTCCTCCTCCACCTCGTCCTCCTCTTCTTCTTCTTCTTCTTCTTCTTCCTTTTATTTTTCTTGCTCTTCTTTTCCTTCTTCTTCTTATATTTCTACTTCATCTTCATCCTCTTAATCATCATCTTCTTCGTCTTCTTCTTTATCTTCGTCTTATTCTTCTTCTTGTTCCGCATCTTCATCTTCTCCTTCTTTGTGTTCACTGTCTTCTTCTTCTTCCTCTTCCTCTTCCTCTTCCTCTTCTTCTTCCTATTCCTCTTCCTCTTCTTCTCCTTCTTCTTCTTCTCCTTCTTCTTCTTTTTCTTCTTCTTCTTCTTCTTCTTCTTCTTCTTCTTCTTCTTCTTCTTCTTCTTCTTCTTCTTCTTCCTCTTCTTCTTCTTCTTCTTCTTCTTCCTCTTCTTCTTCTTCTTCTTCTCCACCTTCTTCATCACGAGCTTTTCTTCTTGTTCTCCTTTTTCCTCTTCATCATAAATTACTTCTTCTTCTTCTTCTTCGTCTTCGTCTTCTTCTTATTTTTCATCCTCTTCTTCTTCTTCTTTTTCTTCGCCTTCTTCTTCTTCTTCTTCTTCTTATTCTTCTACTTCTTATTTTTTTTCTACATCTTCTTGTTCCCCTTCTTTGCCTTCTTTTTCTTCTTCTTCTTCTTCTTCTTCTTCTTCTTCTTCTTCTTCTTCTTCTTCTTCTTCTTCTACTTCTTCCATTTCTTCTTCTTCTTCTTCTGTCTTTTTCTTATTCTTTGCCTTCTTTTGCTTTTTGTTTTTCTTCCTCCTCTTTTTCTTATTCAACTTCTTCCAGTTCTTCCTTCCTTGGTCTTCTTTTTCTTTGTCTTCTTCTACTTCTTCGTCATCTTCCACTACTTCTTTTTCCTCTCCTTCTTCTTCTTCCCCTTGTTCTTCCTCCTTTTCTTCTTGTTCTCCTTCAACTTTATCGTTTTCTTTTTCTTCTTCTTTTTTTATCATCCACAAATTCTTCTTTTTCTTCTTTTTCTTCTTCTTCTTCTTCTTCTTCTTTAACATTATCATCATCATCATCTTCTTCTTCTGCGTCTTCTTCTTTTTCTTCTTCTTTATCTTCTTGTTCTTCTTCTTTTTCTTCTTCTTTTACTTCTTCCACTTCTTCTTCCTCTTCTTTTTCTTCTTCTTCTTTTTGTCTACTTCTTCTTCTTCGTCTTCTTCTTTTTCTTCTACCTTTTCTTCTTCTCCTTCTTCTTCCTCTTCTTCTTCTTCTTCTTTTGCTTCTTCTTCTTCGTCTTCTTCTTCTTCTCCTTTTTCTTCTTTCTCTTCCTCTTCTTTATCTTCGCCTTCTTCTTTTTGGTCTTCTTCTTCTTCTTCTTCTTCCCCTTCTTCTTCTTCATCTTTGTGTTTTTCTTCCTCTTCTTCTTCTTCTTCTTCCTCTTCATCATCTTCTTCTTCTTTGCATTCTTCTTCTTCTTCCTTCACTTCTTCATCTTCTTTTCTTCTTCTTCTTCTTCTTCTTCTTCATCTTTTTCTTCTTCTTCTTCTTCTTCTTCCTCTTCTTCTTCTTCCTTTTCTACTTCTTCTTCATTGCCTTCTTCATCTTCTTCTTCTTCATCTTCCTCTTGTTCTTCATCATCTTCTTCTTCTTCTCTTTCTTCATGTTCTCCTTCTACATCTAATCCTTATACTTCTTCTTCTTCTTCGTATTCTACTACTACTTCTTCTTCTTCTTATTCTTCTTCTCCTTCTTCTTCTTCTTCATCAACTTCTTCACCTTCCTCTTCTTTCTCTTTGCTTTCTTCTTCTTCGTCATCTTCTACTTCTTGTTCATCTTCTCCTACATCTTTTTCTTCTTCTTATTCTCCTTTCTCTTTTTCTTCTTCTTTTTTGTCTTCCTCTTATTCTTCTTCTTCTTCTTCTTCTTCTTGTTCTTCTTCTTCCTCTTATTCTTCTTTATCATCAACAATACCATCATCTTCTTCTTCTTCTACTTCTTCAGTTTCTTTTTCTTTGTCTTCTTCTTCTTCATCATCTTCTTCTTCTTCTTCTTCTTCTTCTTCTTCCTCTGCCTCCTCCTCTTCTTCTACTACCTCTTCTTTGTCTTTCTCTTCTTTGTCTTCGTCATCATCTTCTTCGCCATCTTCTTCTTCTTCTACTTCTTCTTCTTCTTCTTATTCTTCTTCTTCGCCTTCTTTGTCTTTTCCGTCTTCGTTTTCTTCTTCTTGTTTTATCTCTTTTTCTTCTCCTTCTTCAAATTATACTTCTTCTTCTGCTTTTTACTCTTCATCTTCTTCTTCATTGTCTTCTTCTTCTTCTTCTTCTTCTTCTTCTTTTGCTTCTTCTTCCTCTTCTTCTCCCTCTTTTTCTTCTCCTTCTTCAACTTATACTTCTTCTTCTTCATCTTCTTCTCCTTCTACTTCGTCTTCTTGTTCTACTACTTCATCTTCTCCTTCTTCTTCTCCATCTTCTTCTTCATCATCATCTTTTTCTTCTTCTTCAACTTCTATTTTCTCCTTCTTCTTTGACCTCTTCTACTTCTTCTTCTTCTTCTTCTTCTTCCTCATCTTCTTCTTCTTCGTCTTCTTTTTCTCCTTCTTCTTCTTCTTCTTCATCTTCTTTTTCTTCTTCTTTTTTGTCTTCTTCTACTTCTTCAGTGTCATCTTCTTCTACTTTTATGCCTTCTTCTTCTTCCTATTATTCTTATTCTTCTTCTTCTACTCCTCCTCCATTTTCTTCTTTCTTCTTCTTCTACTTCTCCTTCTCCTTCTTCTTCTTTGTCTTCCTCTTCAACGTCTTTCTATCCTTCATTTTCTTCTTGTTCCTCATCTTCTACTTCTTCTTCATCTTTGCCTTTTTCTTCATCTTCATCATCATCTTCTTCTTCTTCTTCTTCTTCTTCTTCTTCTTCTGCTTCTTCTTCTTCTACTTCTTCTTCTTCTTCTTCTTCTACTTCTTCTTCTTCATCTTCTTTGTCTTCCTCTGCATCTTCTTCTTTATCTTTGTCTCCTTCTTCTTATTCTTTATCTTTTCCTCTTTCTTCTTCTTCTTCTTCTCTTCTACTTCTTTTTCTTCTTCTATTTCTTCTACCACTTCTTCTTCTTCTTCTTCTTCTTCTTCTTCTTCCTCTTCTTCGTATTCTCCTTCTTCAAGTTTGTCTTATTCTACTTCTTCTTATTCTTGTTTTTCTTCTTCCACTTCCTCTTCTTCTTTCAATTCTTCTTCTTCAACTTCTTCTTCTTTATTCCTTCTTCTCATTCTTCTTCTTCTTCTTCTTCTTCTTCTTCTTCTTCATCTTCTTCTTTTTCTTCTTATTCTTCATCTTCTTCTTCTTATCGATATTTTTTTTCTTTTTCTTCTTATTCCTCTTCTTCTTCTTCTTCTTCTTCTTCTTGCTTTTCTTGTCCTTCTTCTTCTTATTCTTCTTCTTCTTCTACTTCTTTTTGATCTTCTTCTTCTTGTTCTTCATCTTCTTCTTCTCCTCATTCTTCCTCTTCTATTTCTTATTCTTATTCTTTTTCTGTTTCTTCTTCTTCTTCATCTTCTTCTTCTTCTTCTTCCTCTACCTCGTCTTCATTTTCTTCTACTTCTTCTTCACCATTGTCTTCTTCTTCTTTGTCTTCTTCTTCGTCGTCATCTTCTACTTCTTCTTTTTCTCCTCCTCCTTCTTCTTCCTATTCTTCTTCTTCTCCCTAAACTTCTTCTTTTTCTTCTTCTTTTTTTCAGCTTCTGCTTCTTCTTCTTCTTCTTCTGCCTTTTCTTCTTCCTCTTTGTTATTATCTTATTCCTCCTTTTTATCTCCCTCTTATTCTTCTTTTTCTTCTTCTTCATCGTCTTCTTATCCTTCTTCTTTCTCTTCTTTGTCTTGTTCTTCTTTGTTCTCATCTTCATCTTCATCACCTTCTTTTTCTTCTTCTTCCCCTATGTCTTGTTCTTCTTCTTCTTCATCTTCATCATCTTCTTCTCCTTCTTTTTCTTCTTCTTCCTCGTTTTCTTCATTGTCTTTTTCTTCTTCGTCTTCTTTTTCTTCTTCTTCTTCTTCATCATCTTCTTCTTCTTCTCGTTCTTCTTCTTCATCTTCTTCTTCATCCACTTTCTTTTCTCTCTTTTCTTCTTCTTCTTCTTGTTCTTCTTCTTCTACTTCTTTTCTTCTTCTTCATCTTTTTCTTCTCCTTCTTCTTCTTCTTCAAATTCTTCTTCTTCATCATCATATTCTTCCTCTTCTTCTTCGGCTTCTTCTTCTTCTTTTTCCTCTTCTTCTTCTTTTCCTCTTTCTTTTTCTTCTCCTTCTACATCTTCTCTTTCTAATTTTTCTTCTTCTTCTTCTTGTTCTTCTACTTCAACTTGTAGTTCTTCTTCGCCTTCTTCTTCTTTTCCTTTGTCTTCTTTTTTGTCTTCTTCAACTACTTCTTCTTCTCCTCCTTCTTCTTCTCCTCCTTCTCTATCTTGTCCTTCTTCTTCATCCCCTTCCAATTCTTCTGCTTCTTCTTCTTCTTCTTCTTCCACTTCTTCTTCTACTTTTTGCTTTCGTCTTCTTCTTCTTCTTCTTCTTCATCTTCTTCTTCTTTATCATCATCATCTTCTTCATCTTCTTCTACTTCTTTTTTTTTCCTCCTTCATCTGCTTCTTCTTCTTCTTCTTCTTCTTCTTGCACTTCTTTGACATCTTCTCCTGTTCATCTTCTTCACCCTTTTTCTGTCTTTTT
>JAIUJO010001559.1:7500-20000 GCA_023846275.1 Vanilla planifolia
AAGAAGAAGAAGATGAAGAGAATGAAGAGGATGAGAAGAAGAAGTAGTAGTGTTAAAAGAGGAAGAAGAAGACGAAGTAGAGGAAGAAGGAGAAGAAGTAGTAGTACAAGAAGAAGAGGTAGTTGTAGTATAAGAAGAAGAAGAAGTAGACAAAGATGAAGAAGAAGAAGAGGAGGAGGATGAAGAAGGAGATGAAAGAGGAGGAGGAGGACAAGAAGAAGTAGTAGAAGAAGAAGAATAAGAAGAAGGAGAAGAAGAAGAAGAAGAAGAAGAAGGTGAATTAGAAGAAGGAGAAGAAGAAGTAGACGGAGAAGAATAAGATGACATGGAAGACGACGAAGAAGAAGAAGAATAAGAAGAAGTAGAACAAGAAGAAAAACAATAAGAAGAAAAAGAAGAAGATGATGATGAAGTGGAAAATGAATAAAAAGAAGAAGAAGTCGAAGAAGAAGAAGAGGAAGAAGAAGAAGAAGAGGAAGAAGTAGTAGAAGAAGAAAAAGAAGTAGAATAAGAAGAAGAAGAAGAAGAAGAAGTAGAAGTAAAAAATGATGACAAAGAAGAAGAACAAGTACAAGATGAAGAAGAAGAAGAAGAAGAAGAAGAAAAAGAAGAAGAGGAAGAAGGAGTAGTAGAAGTAGAAGGAGAAGGAGAAGGAGAAGAAGAATAAGAAGATGATGATGATGAAGAAGAAGAAGAAGAAGATGATGATGATGAGGAAGAAGAAGAAGAAGAAGTAGAAGAGGAATGAGAAGAAGAAAAAGAAGAAGAAGAAGAAGAAGAAGAGGAGGAGGAAGTAGAAGAAGAAGAGGAAGAAGAAAAAGTAGTAGAAGAAGAAGAGGAGTAGAAAAAGAGGAAGAAGATGGAGAAGTAGCAGAAGTAGTAGTAGTTGTAGTAATCGTAGTAGAAGAAGAAGTAGATGAAGATGCAGTAAAAGAAGAAGAAGAAGAAGGAAAAGGAGAAGAAAAAGGGGGAGGAGGAGGAGAAGATGAAGAAGAAGAAGAAGAAGAAAAAGAAGATGAAGAAGAAGGAGAAGAAGAAGAAGAAGAAGGAGGAGAAGAAGAAGTAGTAGAAGAAGATGAAGAAAAGGAAGAAGAAGAAGAAGAAGAAGAAAAAGAAGAAGAAGAAGAAGAATTAGAAGAAGAAAAAGGAGAAGAACGTGGAGAAGAAAAAGAAGAAGAAGAAGAAGAAGAAAAAGAAGTAGAGGAAGTAGAAGAGTAAGAAATAGAAGAAGAAGATGAAGGGGAAAGAGAGAAGAAGAAGAAGAAGAAGAAAAAGAAGAAGAAGAATAAGAAGAAGAAGAAGAAGATGAAGAAGAAGAAGAAGAAGTAGTAGTAGTAGAAGAAGAAGAAGGAGAAGAAGAAGAAGAAGAAGAGAAGAAGTGGAAGACGTAGGATAAGTTGAAGAAGATGAAGAAAAAGACGAAGAAGAAGTAGAAGAAGAAGATGATGATGATGATGATGAAGAAAAAAAAGAAGAATAATTAGAAAATGAAGTAGTAGAAGAAGAAGAAAAAGAATAAGAAAAAGAAGAAGAAGAAGAAAAAGAAGAAAAAGAAGAAGAAGAAGAAGGAGAAGAAGAAGAAGTTGAAGAAGGAGATGGAGAAGAAGAAAAAGGAGTAGGAGGAGGAAGAGGAGGAGAAGAAGAAAAATGACATGAACAAGAAGAAGAAGAAGAATAAGAAGAAGAAAAAGAAGAGGAAGTTTAATAAGATAAAGAAGAAGAAAAACAAGAAAAAGAGGAAGAAGAAGAGAAATAAGAAGAAGATGATG
The DNA here is from genome assembly GCA_023846275.1 of Vanilla planifolia. Taxonomy (NCBI): domain Eukaryota; kingdom Viridiplantae; phylum Streptophyta; class Magnoliopsida; order Asparagales; family Orchidaceae; genus Vanilla; species Vanilla planifolia. The sequence goes on from JAIUJO010001559.1 coordinate 9,270, forward strand.
AAGAAGAAGAAGGGGAAAAAGAAGAGGATGAAGAAGAACATAAAAAAGAGGTAGAGGAAGAAGGCAAAGAAGAAGTAGAACAAGAAGTAGTAGAAGAAGAAAAGAAGTAGAAGAAGAAGGAGAAGGAGAAGACAAAGAAGGAGAAGAAGATGAGGAAGAAGATGAGGAAGAAGAAGAAGAAGAAGAAGGAGAATTAGAAGAAAAAGTACTAAAAGAAGAAGATGAAGATGAGGAAGAAGATGAAAATGAAGAAGAAGAAGAAGAAGAAGAAGAAGAAGAGGAAGGCAAAGGAGAAGAAGAAGGAGGAGAAAAAGAGGAAGAAGAAGAAAAAGAAGACGAAGAAGAAGAAGAAGAAGAACGAGAAGAAGAAGAAAAAGAAGAAGAAGAAAAAGAAAAAGATGATAAAAAAGAGGTAGAGGAAGAAGGAAAAGAAGAAGTAGAACAAGAAGTAGTAGAAGAAGAAAAGATGTAGAAGAAGGAGAAGGGGAAGACAAAGAAGGAGAAGAAGATGAGGAAGAAGAAGATGATTATCTTGAAGAAGAAGAAGAAGATGGAGAATTAGAAGAAGAAGTAGTAAAAGAAGAAGATGAAGATGAGGAAGAAGATGAAAATGAAGAAGAAGAAGAATAATAAGAATAAGAAGAAGAAGAGGAAGGCAAAGGAGAGGAAGAAGGAGGAGGAGAAAAAGAAGAAGAAGAAAAAAAAGAAGAAGAGGAAGAAGAAGAAGAACGAGAAGAAGAAGAAGAAGAAGAAGCAGGAAAAGTGGTAGTAGCAGTAGAAGAAGAAGAATAAGAACAAGAAGAAGAAGAAAAAGTGAAGAAGAAGAAGAAAAATTAGAAGATGATGAAAAAGAAGAAAAAAAGGAAGAAGAACAAGAAGAAGGTGAAGAAGGAAATGATGAAGAAGAAGGAACAGAAGAAGAAGAAGATGAAGAAGAAGAAGAAGAGGAAGAAGAAGAAGAACATAAGAAAGAAGAAGAAGAAGCAGATGAAGAAAAATAAGAAGAAGAAGAAGAAGAACATGAATAAGAAATAGGGAAAGAAGGTAAAGAATCAGTTGAAGAAGAAGAAGTAGAAGGAGAATATGAAGTAGATGAAGAAGGAGAAGAAGAACGAAGATGGAGAAAAAGATGTGGAAGAAGAACACGAAGAAGAGGAAGAAGTAAAAGAAGAAGAAGAAGAAATAGAAGAAGAAGAAGTAGAGGAAGAAGAAAATGAAGACGAAGAAGATGAAGATGAAGAAGAGGAAGAACAAGAAAAAGAAGATGAGGAAGTTGAAGAAGTAATAGTAGAAGAAGAAGAAGAAGAAGAAGAAGAGGAAGAAGAACAAGAAGGTGAAGAATAAAAAGTAAAAAAAGAAGAAGAAGAAAAGTAGAAGAAGAAGAAGAAGAAGAAGAAGATGATGATGATGATGAAGAAGAAGATGATGATGATGATGAAGTAGATTAAGAAGAAGTAGAGGTAGAAAAAGAAGAACCGGAAGAAGAGGAAGAAGAACAATAAAAAGAAGAAGAAAAGGAAGAAGAAAAAGAATAAGGAGAAGAAGAACAAGAAGAAGAAGAAGAAGAAGAAGATGAAGAAAAATAAGAAGAAGAAGAAGAAGAAGTAGAATAATTTTACAAAATTGTGTGGAGTGATGGATCTAAATGTGGAAGTATCATTTAGAGCCATGCAGTGTTCCCATTGTATACCTAGGATTTTTTATCCAGGTAGTAATTGTATTCCTTTTAGGCTTATTGATAAGGTACAAGTCTTTTCAACATTTTGGTCGTCTAGACTTATACAAAAATCAGGGTGAATATTTATTCCAAATAATCTATTAGCAAGATTTGTTTTGGCTCCTCCAATTATGCTACTAAGTGGTTTGTTAATGATTCGTTCGTCCATACAGACGATCATTATTGGTGTATCTATTCCACTACGAAATAGAGTAGTTATTTTTAATTGGATCATACCTATGTGTAGGTATTTCATTTTTGGGTATTTTCTTTTTAGCTTTTCTATTTTGCTTTTGTTAAGAAGACTGATGGATGTTAAATCATCATCTCCTTTTAATTCTATATTTCCTTGCATACGCTCAAAAATATAAGTGTGTTTATTGAGAAAGCGAGATTTAAAAGAAGGGGCTTTATAAATCTCATTCTTTTCTCCATGAGGTATTGCCTCTTTTAGTTTTTCTAAGTCTTCATCCCTGATTTCAAATTATTCTCCTACACTGTCATGTAGGTCTATTGTATTTACTTCCTCAGAAGTAAGTGTATTCATATTGACCCGAAATTCTCGATATTTTTCGGAATTCTCTGAATCATCTATGGCTGTTTCAGATGTGATGATGGGAAAATCTTCATATTTATGGATAACTAGTGTTTCGATAGCATCGTTTGGTCTGATTAAGTAATCCCAATCTTCTAGACTGGTATTTTTAATCAAGATTGTTGGTGCTTGACTGTGATGGGTTCAATTATCCCATGAGTGATGAAGATATTTTCCTTGGCATGATATGGGATATTATGTAGTATCGCATAGTATCCAAATGGTATTAAAATGATTAGATCTAATGTTATCTCTATAGTTCGATAACGCTTAAGTCTAAGCATTTTTCCCAAGTAGATTGTATATCCTGGTGAGGATATTTTTTCCTTTTTGGGAAGTTTTAGAGACGGTAATAAAGGAATAACCTTTATTTGTGTCAATGTTTTGTTTATTGTAATCATATTGATTTTTAGTTTGCCAAAACGTTTTAATTGTTTATCTGAAGGTTGTTCAGATTCAGACTCTTTGGAGTCAGATTCAGACTCTGTGGAGTCGTAATAAGATGTAATTTCATAGACAGAATTGTCATCAGAAATTTCATCAATTGTTCCAATGTTGATGGAGTATTCCTCTATATTAGGAATAATAACTCTTTTGATGTTAACTGGGCATTCATTTGCATAATGTCCCTCTTTGTTACATTTAAAACATCTATAATGTTTTTTACCTTTCTTTTTATTATATTTTTTGATAAACTTCTTTTTCCTAAACCTTTGTTCTTTTCTAAATTCGGGTTTCCATTTTCTTTTAGAAATTTTATATCTTAGACTTCTTTTCTTTTTATAGGGTTTAAAAGCATATGTCCTCCAGTCATAAACGGGTGGACAACCATAAATATAATTTAAATCTTTTGAGAATTTTGAGCAACAGTTGTAGCCCATTCTAGAGGATTTTAAGTTTCTACTCATTTCCTTTTGAGTAGAAGTATTTTCGTAGATCTTTTCCATAGATTCTGCACATGCTCTTCTAAGCATTCCTGTGTTGTGTTGTCTAACAGTTCCTCTAGATGTCAACAACTCTTGGTATTTTGTAGATATTATATTGTTCCAAGGAAAGGGTATTTTAGAAAAAAACCCTTGTATCTAAAACTCTTGTTGAGGAGTTTCATTTAGATGATAAATATATCCTATGTATGTAGAAACAAATTCATCTAACATACATATGTCACATAATTTCATTTTATAAAATTTTTCTTCATAGTTTAGGTTTTCACTCCATTCTGATCCAATAAAATCAACAACTAGTTGTGAAACCAGCATTTCTATTGCAGTTTGTTTATCTGTTTGTTGTAAGATTTTTTGACATTCGTCTTTATTATTTCTTTCGAAATTTGTCAACCAAGATAGGGCAATTCCTTCCCAGTATGATGTAGCGAATTGTATATATTCTGAAATATTCATAGCAGGAGGGACCATAAATATAGTTCCTTTTATTTTTTGAGTCCATTTTATACAATAGTCTTTAACTCTTTTATATGGTATAGCATCTATGTTTAAAGTGAGTCCCCAAGTAGAGGAGTCTCTCTTTTCTTCTAAGTGACGATTTTTATTTTTATGGTATGTAAACCAATCTGAGCGTTTACCATAATTTAACATGGATGAATATGAAGGAGTAGTATGAACTTGTTCCATATTATCTCCTTGAGATTCTTGCATGTTAACTTCGGGTGAAGGTGTTTGTGGACTATAACCATTAGGACCAGGGAGATAGAGAGCACTTCTACTACTTTCTCCTCTTTCCATCCTAATGTTATAATCATTTTCTGATTGGTTTCTATAAAAATCTATAACTTCATGATTTTGTTCATAGAAGTTATAAATTTTTTCACTAGTAATTTCTCCAATGAGTTCTTTTTGTTGAAGTTCTAAGAACTCCAAGTAAAAGGATTTATCTAATATTTGTAAATCCATAATAAAGTCTGTGGATTTTAATTTAACCATTATTGTTTGGTTAGTTTTGTTCCAACATAATAGAACATAGATGTATTATTATGTTTGTGTTCTAGATTCTGAATTTTATCTTTGATCTCTTTTAATAGATCAACGATGAAATTCAGTATTCCTACTATGGTAGGGTCATTTCAAACTGTGGTTGGTATGTGGATTATATGTTCATAATCCTGGATGTTTTTGGTAATCTGACACTTGTAAGTGTTATCGGGAATCAGTATGTTTTTCATTTTGAGTAGATGTTTATGTTTTCTTATTACTAGATAAGTTTGTAAGATGAATTTTGTTTTTTTAAGAGGCTTGTTCTTCTTTTGTATTATATTTCTATTTTGAACCACTATTTTACGGCTACATCTACCCTTCCAAAACCGCAAGGTTCCCGTGGCTTTCTGGGGGAAGTTAGCGATTCTTACAAAGACCACCATCCCTAGTAAACTGCTACATAAAATAGGAGCACAGCTATGGTTCGTTTCCTACTCCATAGCATAAAGAAAGATAATACAAAAATGAAGAAGAATCTGAAAACAAACTAACTCATTGTACAAACAAATCTTTTAATAAGAAAACATAAAGAAAAGCTTACTCAAATATAATATAAGAAGCAAACATAAAGTTTATTTCATAAAAAAAAACTTACAGTATAACGTGAGCACAAGGCTCTGATACCAGTTTTACAGCGACACACCAAGCTTAGTAGCTTTATACAAAAACACTCAGAAGTAATTTACAAGAGTGGATGTAGGAAAAGAGAGAGCAGAGTGGAGACAGAAAGCAGAAAGTAGAAAGAAAGAAAGCTGGAATTCTTCCATTGCCTTTGCTCTGGAGAGTATTTAAATTTATAGACCAGGCTTGCTTCAGTTGAAAGCAAAAGAAAGGACCATTTCCTGTAGTATTGCTTCTGATAATTGCTCAGCACTGTTGCACTTTACTGTTCATCGTACACTGTTCACTGCAGATCATACACTATTCACTGCAGATCGTACACTGTTCACTGTAGATCGTACTTCATTTATTGGCCTTTGCTGTAGCTGGGAATGCTTCTGAAGGTGTTGAAAAGTGTTTGTAAAGTGATTTTTTATGGTCCCACCATGCTTCAATCTGTGAGGGCCAAAGCTTCCATTGTTTCTTCATCCAATTCATTGTTTTTTGAATTGTATTCTGTGCGAGTAGCAAAGAATTCTTCTTTAGCTGCTTGTCCTATTTTTCCCAATTTAATCTTTCTCAGAAACATTTGTATTTTCTTTCCTTTCTGAGCTAAATCTTCAGTCTCGTTCGCTAAAGTGTCCAGAAAAAAGAATGTTTTCCCACAATGAATTTGTTTGGCTATAGATATTTAGAATTGAAATCTAGCTTCTAAAAAAAGTCTGTAACAGCATACCATCGAGCTTCTTCTTCATTGAATAAGCTTGGTTTGAATTCTTCAAGTATTGGTGGAGTATCTGAATGTCTTACAAGCATCCATAACTGAATTGAAGAGTATAAATTGATATACTCTCGTTCTTCCCAGATGGTCCATATGCGAAAAAGAAAAATTGTTGAGAATTTGGTGGAGTAAAGATTCAGGCTATTCTTGCAAATGTTTGGAATAAAGCCTGTATAATCTTCGGGCTGTCCGGTATTAATATAGACTTCATGTACTAGTCCTTTTCTGAGATGGACTTGGTATTTGGGAAGCAAGCTATTATTCTATGCCTTTCAGCAGTAGAATAAAAAACTTCTTCATTGAGGAATAATTGCTTTATGTTTGTTTCCTCAAGTTGTTTAAAGAATAAAAGCAACTTTTCTTCGTCCAAAATATTTTGCTGATATAGCTGAAGCATTTCTTGAATAGTAACTTCAGCCTCTAATTTCCTCGTTTCTTCAGTCTTTATATTGAACAGTTGTAATAAGGATAAGAAATCCTTAATACGAAAATGAATCAGATCAGAAGTATGGCTGTTAGCAAATAGTTCTGAGAGTGATTCAATTAACGAAAGTTGTTGTTCGAATTTTTGCAAAGAGGAAGACTGAGTTGTTGTATATCTGGACAATAATAATTCCAAGGTTTACTCGTAGTTTTCTTCTTGATTGGTCTGTTGGACCATTGTTTGCTTCAAGCTTAAGTAACCTTTCTCAATTTGTGTTAGCCAATAATTTGCTGATCGCCAATCATTGGCTTGTAAAGCATGGAAGCATCCATTAATTTTCTCAAAGAAAGCTGGATCTGATTCTTTGAGAGCTTTGTTATACCATTCTTTTGCCACTGTAGAGGCAAACGTCTTTCCCTTTTCGAGAGTGCCATAAGAACTGATTTTCTGTTTAATCAAAACTTTAGCTGGTTGAGCTTGATCTTTCCCTTGTTGGGTTTGGGCTTTTAAATCAACCTTTTGGGTTTTTGATGCCTGTTGGGCATGAGAAGATTCTGTCTTTTGGTTTTGGGCAGATGTCTCTACTTCGACCTTTTGGGACTTTGCTTTCTTAGGGAGAATTTCAGTAAATTCTCCTACTCTTTTCATTTTTTCTGCAAATTCTTTGAGAAATTTAAGATCTTCTTCATTCATGGTCTGCTAAGAAAATCAGCAACAATGTTAGTAAAACCAGGAATATATTTAACAATGTAAGAAAATATTTCAAGGTATAAAGCAAGACGTATGCGTCGAAGATTTTCTTCTAGATTATTTATAGTCATTTTTTGTAAAAATTGGGAAACAGATTTGTTGTCAATTTCTATAGTAAATACTCTATGGAATAAATATATTTTGAGGCTTTTAATGGCTAATTTTATAGCCAATAATTCTTTATCATAAGTAGCATATTTACTTTGGGGTTTTGTAAATTTTCTCGAAGTATATGCTACAATCTCATTTGTATTTGTTACTAAGACTCCAGACCAGAATAAATCTGAGGCATCTGTTTCTAATATAATTTGTTCATCTTCTGTTGAAAAATGAAGAATTTGCTTTTTTGTAACAAATTCTTTAATTTGTTTAATTTCTTTTTGTTCTTCTAAACTCAAAGAAATAGGGATTTTATCTGTATTCCAATGACGAGGTTGTTCGCTGTTAATCATTTTGTATTTGGCTTGTTCGGTTGCCAATTTGTTTTGTAAGGCTTTAATTTTGGAAGAAAGTTTAGGTATAAACTTTCGTCCGTAGTTTAAGAGTCCTAAAAAACTTTGCAGCTGTTTTAAATTGGTAAAGTTTTCGGGAAACTCTTTAACTTTTGTATATATATGGTCTTGTAATTGTACTTGACCATTTTTTATTTGTTTTCCTAGAAAATCTATTTTAGTTTTGAATAATTCTATTTTCTTTGGACTCAAAATAATATCATAGTTTAGCATTATTTTGATAACATGTAAAAGGTGATCTTTATGTTCTTCCTCTATTTGAGAAAAAACAAGTATATCATCTATGTAAGCGACGACATAAGGTAAATGTCCAAAAATAGAATTAATCCATTTCTAGAATATTTGAGGTGCATTTTTTAATCCAAATGGCATAACTAACCATTCAAAATGCCCTTGTGGACAGCTAAAAGCTATTGATGTTTAGTTTGCAAGTTTGATTTGCCAAAATCCTGATTTGGCATCAAATTTGCTATAGTATTTAACACCTTGGATTTGTTTAATTAGGTGCTCAGTAGTTGGTATAAAATAACCATCAAATTTTGTGTAGGAGTTTAACTTGCGATAATTGATGTCCATTCGGGCCTTACCACGTTTTATTTCTGAGTGATTTTGTACTTTAAATGCTGGAGAAGAATGTGAGCTGTGGCTCTTTTGTATTAATTTTAAATTTAACAGTTCTTGTATTTGACTGTTAAATTCTTGTTTGTCTATTGGAGATACCATTATACTATTGACTCGTATATTGGTATTCTGGTATTGTTCTAAGAGTTCGATAGAACAATAGCGAGGAGATTTATCAAACTATTTTAGAGGGTTATTGGAATATAAAGGTTCTAAGAGTTTGTGAACAGTTTCATCAAAAGGGGTTGCATTTGGAAGGTTATATGTATAAATTGGATGAATTGGAGGATTGGTATCGATGAAGGCATTGGTATCGATGAGAGTGGTTTTGGGGTTTTCACCACACTGGGCTGCAGAAAAATAAGGGGCAATGCGGGCAGGAAGATGGATACGAGGAATAACATGTCCATCAAAGTCAAAGAAATGGGTATTAAAAGGAGTAAAATGGTGAAGATTGTCAAGCCCAAGCAAACAATCAATATTGAAGTCTAATGGTAATAATGCAAAGTTAAAGATATAAGTATGAGGGTTGTTGTAAATATCCGGTATAGAGATGTTGAGGTTTGCTACTTTATGGGTAAGAGGGACTTGTTTTCCCATAAAATCAGTTAGTATTGTTTTGGTTTCTAAAGGAAGCCAAAATTGTTTAGGAATAAAGATTTGTTGAAGTAAACTAGCTTCAGTGCTAGTGTCAACTAAAGTATGAAGTGTTACATCCTCATAATTAGGAAGATGTATAGTAATAGGAAGATATATATGTAATTGAGCTTTCTTCTTTAAATCCATTTAAGGAGGAGTAATAGATTTTTTATTTTCAAGAAGTTGCAAGGTACGACCTTCGACTGGATCTTGTACAGGAATATGAAAGCTTGGTCTTGCTTCTAGAGGTTCAGATGTTTCTCCTTCTTCATAATGTCTTGGAAGACTTATCGAAGAAGAGATATGATTGATAGGATTTTTTGTAACGGTAGAAATTGTATTGCCAGAAGCAATAAAATATTCTACTGGTATTTGAACCTTTGGTTTCAAGGTTTTTACAAAAAGTTGGATATCATTATCTAGCTTAAGATGTCGAATGTCCACGACCTTTGGTTGGATTGTTTTTCCAATCCCAACATTGAATAATTTTACAAAATTGTTTGGGGTGATGTATCTAAATGTGGAAGTATCATTTAGAGCCATGCAGTGTTCCCATTGTATACCTAGGATTTTTGATCCAGGTAGTAATTGTATTCCTTTTAGGCTTATTGATAATGTACAATTCTTTTCAACATTTTGGTCGTCTAGACTTATACAAAAATCAGGGTGAATATTTATTCCAAATAATATATTAGCAAGATTGGATTTGTTTCCTCCAATTATGCTACTAAGTGGTTTGTTAATGATTCATTCGTCCATACAGATGATCATTATTGGTGTATCTATTCCACTACAAAATAGAGCAGTTATTTTTAATTGGATCATACCTATGTGTAGGTATTTCATTTTTGGGTATTTTCTTTTTAGCTTTTCTATTTTGCTTTTGTTAAGAAGACTGATGGATGTTAAATCATCATCTCTTTTTAATTCTATATTTCCTTGCATACGCTCAAAAATATAAGTGTGTGTATTAAGAAAGCGAGATTTAAAAGAAGGGGCTTTATAAATCTCATTCTTTTCTCCATAAAGTATTGCCTCTTTTAGTTTTTCTAAGTCTTCATCCATGATTTCAAATTGTTCTCCTACACTGTCATGTAGGTCTGTTGTATTTACTTCCTCAGAAGTAAGTGTATTCATATTGACCCGAAATTCTCGATATTTTTCGGAATTCTCTGAATCATCTATGGCTGTTTCAGATGTGATGATGGGAAAATCTTCATATTTATGGATAACTAGTGTTCTGATAGCATCGTTTGGTCTGATTAAGTAATCCCAATCTTCTAGACTGGTATTTTTAATCAAGATTGTTGGTGCTTGATATGTCATGGGTTCAATTATCCCATGAGTGATGAAGATATTTTCCTTGGCATAATATGGGATATTATGTAGTATCCCATAATATCCAAATGGTATTAAAATGATTAGATCTAATGTTATCTCTGTAGTTCGATAACACTTAAGTCTAAGCATTTTTCCCATGTAGATTGTATATGGTGAGGATATTTTTTCCTTTTTGGGAAGTTTTAGAGACGGTAATAAAGGAATAACCTTTATTTGTGTCAATGTTTTGTTTATTGTAATCATATTGATTTTTAGTTTGTCAAAACTTTTTAATTGTTTATCTGAAGGTTGTTCAGATTCAGACTCTTTGGAGTCAGATTCAGACTCTGTGGAGTCGTAATAAGATGTAATTTCATAGACAGAAATGTCATCAGAAATTTCATCAATTGTTCCAATGTTGATGGAGTATTCCTCTATATTAGGAATAATAACTCTTTTGATGTTAACTGGGCATTTATTTGCATAATGTCCCTCTTTGTTACATTTAAAACATCTATAATGTTTTTTACCTTTCTTTTTATTATATTTTTTGATAAACTTCTTTTTCCTAAACCTTTGTTCTTTTCTAAATTCGGGTTTCCATTTTCTTTTAGAAATTTTATATCTTAGACTTCTTTTCTTTTTATAGGGTTTAAAAGCATATGTCCTCCAGTCATAAACGGGTGGACAACCATAAATATAATTTAAATCTTTTGAGAATTTTGAGCAACAGTTGTAGCCCATTCTAGAGGATTTTAAGTTTCTACTCATTTCCTTTTGA
>JAIUJO010001559.1:35000-37500 GCA_023846275.1 Vanilla planifolia
CTTCCCCTTCTTCTACATCTTCTTCTTCTTCCTTTTTCTTCTACTTTTTCTTCACAATCTTCTTCTTGTTCTTCGTCAGATTCTTCTGTTACTTCTTCTTCTTCTTCAACTTTTCTTCTTCTTCTTCTTCCTTGCCCTCTCCTTCTTCTTCTTCTTCCTCTTTTTCATCTTCTACTTCTTCTTCATCATCATCATCTTCTTATTCTTCTTCTTCTTCTTCTTCTTCTACTTCTTCCTATTCATATTTCTTCTTATTATTCTTAATCACCATATTCCTTCTTCTTCTTCTTCCCTTTTCTTCTCCCTTCTTTTGCATCTTCTTCTTCTTCCTTTTCTTCTTTTTCTTCATCTACTTCTACTGCTTCATCATCATCATCGTCTTCTTCTTCCTTTTCTTCTTCTTCTTCTTCCTCTTCTTCTTCTTCTTCTTCTTCTTCTTCTTCTCCTTCTACTCCTTCTTCTCCTTCTTCTTCTTTCCCTTCATCTTCTTCTTCTTCTTCTTCTTCTTCATCTTCTTCTTCATCATCTTCTTCATCTTCTTCTTTTTCTTCATCTGCTTCTTCTTCTTCTTCTTCTGCCTCTTCCTCTACTTCTTTGATCCTCTTCTACTTTACTTCTTGTTCTTGTTCATATTCTTTTCTTTCTCTTCTCTTCTCTTCTTCTACTACTGCTTCTTCTTCTGCTTCATCGTTTTCCTCTTCTCCTTCTTTTCTCCTTCTCCTCCTTCTTCTTTTCTTCTTCAACTTTTTCTTCTTCTTCTTCATCATCATCTTCTTCTTCTTTTACTACCACTTTTTCTTCTTCTTCTTCTTCTCCTCCTCCTTCTTCTTATTCTTCTTCTTCTTCTTCTTCTTCTTCTTCTACTACTTCTACTACTATTTCTTCTTCAAGTTCTTTTATTCTACATCTTCTTCTTCTTCTTCCACTTCTTCTTCTTCCTCTTCTTCTCCTTCCTCTTCTACATCTTCTCCTTTTGCTTCTTTGATTTCTTCTTCTTCTTGCACTTCTTCTTCCTTCTCCCTATTTTCTTCTTCTTCTTCCTCTTCTTCTTCTACTACTACTACTACTTCTTCTTCTTCTTCTCTTCCTTAATCTTCATCTTCTTCTACTTCCTTCCAGCTTCTTCTTCTCTTCTTCATCATCATCTTCTTCTTCTTCTGTTTCAATCTTCATCTTCATCTTCTTCTTCAAATTCTTCTTCTTCTACTTCTTCTGCTTCTTCTTCTCCATCCTTTACATGATCTTCTTCTTCATCTTCTAAATCTTCTTCTTCTTCTCCTCCTTCTTCTTCTTCTTCTTCTCTTTCTCTTTAAATTCTTCTTGTTCTCTTATATTACTTCATCTTCTACTTCTTCTTATTCTTTGACTTTTTATACCTCTTCTTCTTCTTCTACCCCTTCTTCTTTTTCTTATTTATCATCATCATCATCTTCTTGTTCTTCTTCCTTTTGTTCTTCTTCTTGTTCTTCTTTTTCTTCTTCTTCTTCTTCTTCTTCTTTGTCTTCTTCTTCTTCTTCTTCATCTTCATCTTCTTCTTCACCATCTACTTCTTCTTCTCCTTCTTGTTCTTCTTCTTTCTCTTTATCTTATTCTTCTTCTTTTCCTAGTTCTTGTTCTACTAATACTTGTTCTTCTTCTTCTTCTTCTTCTTCTACTTCTTCTTCTTCTTCTTCTTTTTCCTCTTCTTCTTCTTCTTCTTCTTTATCATCATCATCTTCTTCTTCCTCTTCTTCCTCTTTTTCCTCTTCTTCTTCTTCATTTTCTTCTTCGTCTTCTTCTTCTTCATCATCTTCTTCTTCTTCTTCTTTTTCTTGTTCTTGTTCTTATTCTTCTACTTCTTCCACTTCTTTGTCTTCTTCCTCTTCCACTTCATCTTCCTCATCTTCATCATCATCTTCTTCTTCTTCTTCATTATCTTCACAATCTTCTTCATCTTTTCCTTCTTGTTGTTCTTCTCCTCCTCTACTTTTTCCTCTTCTTTTCTTCTTCCTCTTTATCTTCTACTTCTCCTTCTTCATCATCTTCCTCTTCTTCTCCGTCTTCCTCTGCTACTTCATCTTCATCATAATCCTTCTTCTTCTTGTTCTTCCTTTTCTTCTTCCTTCTTCTTCTTCATCTTCTTCTTCTTCGTCTTCTTCTTCATCAACAACACGTTTTTCTTCAATCTTCTACGTCTTCTACTTCTTCTTCTTCTTCCTTCTCCTTCTTCTCGTCGTCATCCATCATCCATAAACTTCTTCTTTTTCTTCTTCTTCTTCTTCTCCTCCTTCCTTTTCCTCTTTTCTTCTTCTTCTTCTTCTTCAACTTCTTCTTTTCCTTTCTCTTCATCTTCTTTCTCTTCCTTTTCTACTTCTTCTCCTTCTTCTTCTTCTTCTTCCTCTTCATCTTCCTCTTTTTCTTAATCCACTTCTTCTTCTTCTTCTTCTTCTTCTTCTTCTCCTTCTTCTTCATCATTCATCATAGTCATCATCATCGTCATTGTCATCATCATCTTCTTCTT
>JAIUJO010001559.1:52500-60000 GCA_023846275.1 Vanilla planifolia
AGATGAATGTCATACATACATATAAGATAATGTCAAATGAAAGTCATAAAGAAATGCAAGTTCCTTATATTGTGCTTATTACCGGGCCCAATTCCCTTTGACGCATTATCCTCTGGATCCAATCATCAATGACTGTCCTCTAGCCGGCATCCAACCAAGCACATAACACTAGGCAGATATCTGATCCGAAGATCGATACCCTGCGATCCAACACGCTGAGCCTAGTGCCACCAGGCAGGTATGGTACCATACCCTGCGATCCAACACGCTGAGCCTGGTGTAATCATCATGGAGTCATAGCACATAACACTAGGCAGATATCTGATCCGAAGATCGATACCCTGCGATCCCACACGCTGAGCCTAGTGGTGAGGATAATGTTCTCTGGGAATCCCATTGTTTTATTTGTCATTTTCCAAACATCAATCCATGTCATATCAAAAGTCCTTTCATGCCATATTGTTTCATCTCTTTCTTTAGCATATTGTATCATATTCTTTCTTTCCATGTTATTTCTTTCTTTTCAGTTTTTCATGCAAATGCATAAATAATCCACACCATAATATTCCTTTCTTTTTATACCATAAACATATGCAACAATCAAAATTCTATAACAGTAAGAAAAGCATGTAAAAACACATAATATCGTGCTACATCACAGGGTTAGAAAATTATTCTACCTGGATTTGTTGTACCAAATTTTTCTTGTCAACTTCTAATTGGTTTTCTTGGTGTCCTACAAGGCCATAGTGCAAACATAATCAAGTTAAAATATGTTTATTTGCCAAAAGTTGCTTTTTCTAAAAATTATTCCCAAATAGTTAAAAATTCTGCTTTCTAAAAGCTTTCCCAAACACACCCCAAACTAATCCCAAAAGATGGGCTTACGCGGCACTGAACCGCCCGCTGGACCGCGCGCACGTTCGGCGCTGGACCGCCCGCGCAGAAAAAGCTTTCTAAAAGCTTTTCCAAACGGATTTTCAAAAAAAATAAATCTGGCTTACGCAGGCGCTGGACCGCCCGCGACACTGGACCGGGCGCTCGGCGCGCTGGACCGCGCGCGCTGGGCGCTGGACCGGGCGCGCTGGGCGCTGGACCGGGCGCGCTGGGCGCTGGACCGGGCGCGCTGGGCGCTGGACCGGGCGCTCGGCGTGCTGGACCGCACGCGCTGGGTGCTGGACCGCGCGCTCGAAGTGCTGGACCGCGCGCCTCCGCATCCGGTTCAACGGCGTAACCCGGTCCAAAGCCTGGACCGGTTCACGCAGTCCCCCCTCTCTCTCGCGTCCGGCGAAGCCGAAATCTTTCGCCGGCGCTGGATCGGCTGTTTCATGTGCTGAATCGACCGAATCCGGCTCGGCTTCCTCCTCTCGGTCTCCCCCGCTCACCGGAAAATTAAATAACCCTAACGACGAATAAAAAAAATATTTTTTTTTTTTTACCTTACGGAAGCCTTCGCCGGTGTCACTGTCGCTCGCCGGAAATCCTCGCCGGCTGTTACTGTCGCGTCCAATGCTCCCGGAATCCTCGTTGGATGTTACTGTAGCGTGCAGAAACTTCTTTAAGATATTTCTCCGAAATCTCGCCGTCGCACTCCGGTAACTCTTCGCCGCCGTTTTTCGCAGAAGCGCTTTTCCAAACGCACCTCGGTCGGCCTTTTATAAACGCGGTCGAAAACTGATAAGCCTTGGTTCGTGAACCACGTTTTTGCAGAAAACCCCTTCTAAATTTTATATTTGCAAATATATCCTCCGCCAATCGGATTTGAACTAAGCCGACATTTAAAAATTACAGATCTATCCTCTACGTTACAAATTTATCCCAAATCTTCAAAAATTCATAATTTATTCATTAGAGCTCCGAAAATTACAAATTAAACATCGTTGGATTCGTCTCACAGAGCTCTTTCTATAAAAAATATAAGATAAAACTAGGGCTGTTACAATCTTCCCTTCTTACAAAAATTTCGTCCCGAAATTTAGAACAGTTCTGGATACTGACCGATCATATCTGTCTCTACTTCCCATGTAGCTTCTCTTTCTGTTTGACCATTCCATAGGACTTTAACCATAGGAATGATTTTATTTCTGAGCTTTTTCTCCTGCCTATCAAGTATTCTCACAGGCAGTTCGGGATATGTCAAATCCATTTGAATTTCTATATCTGGGTCCATATAACTAACAACATGGGAGGGATCTGAAACATATCTTCGCAAAGATGAGACATGGAACACATTATGCACACCTGACAATTGAGGAGGCAAAGCAATTTGGTATGCCACTTGTCCAACCCTTCTTAGGATTTGGAAAGGACCAATGAATTTAGGCTTCAATTTTCCTGCTCTTCCAAATCTTATGACACCTTTTGTTGGACTCACCTTGATAAAAACATGTTCCCCCTCGTGGAACTCAACCATTCGATGTTTTGCGTCATAATACTTCTTTTGTCTGTCCTGAGCTGTTTTTATTCTGTCTTGAATAATTCTGATCTTTTCTGTTGCTTCTTCAACAAATCTAGGACCGAGCAAATTTCTTTCCTTCCCTTCATTCCAGCACAAAGGTGATTGACATTTTCTCCCATACAGCGCTTCATAGGGTGCCATCTCAATGCTGGACTGATGGCTATTATTATAAGCAAATTCCACCAAAGGTAAGTGGCTTTCCCAATCTCCACCAAAATCCAAGATGCAAAGTCGTAGCAAATCTTCCAAGGTTTTGATAGTTCTCTCTGTCTGACCATCTGTTTGAGGATGAAAGGCTGTGCTGAAACGCAATCTCGTACCAAAAGCTTGATGCACATTCTTCCAGAAGTGAGAAGTAAATTTAGGGTCTCTGTCAGATATAATGACTTTTGGAATCCCATGCAATCTGATAATCTGACTCACATATACCTGAGCTAACTTCTCTGCAGAATAAGTAGTTTTAACAGCTAAAAAGTGAGCAGATTTTGTTAGCCTATCAACAATTATCCAGATTGAGTCATGACCTGCAGGTGACCTAGGCAAACCGATCACAAAATCCATTGCCACTTCCTCCCATTTCCATTCTGGAATAGGTAATGACTGCAACAACCCCCCAGGTTTTTGTTGCTCTCCTTTCACCTGCTGACAAATTAAGCATTTTTGAACCCAGTTAGAAACATTCTTCTTCAATCCTGGCCACCAGTATTGTTGTCTCAATTCTTGATACATTTTATTCTCTCCTGGATGTATTGAATATCGAGAGTTATGAGCTTCCTTTAATAACAAATCCCTAAGTTGTTGATGTGCTGGTATGCATAACCTGCCTTGAAATCTAAGTAAACCAGCCTGGTCTAATTGAAAAGTAGATTCCTGTCCTTCCTGAACCCTCTGTATTATCTTTTGCAATTCAAGATCTTCTCCCTGATCATCTTTAATAGAGGCCAACCAATCTGGTCTTACTGATAAGTGTGCCAGCAAAGCCGTATTTATTCGAATATCTACTTCTAGTTGTAATTTATCCATCTCAAAAATTAATTGTTTTTCTTCTGTGATAGTCAAAATGCTACTAATACTAGCTTTCCTGCTAAGAGCATCAGCGACCACATTCGCTTTCCCAGGATGGTAAGTGATTTCCACATCATAATCTTTAATAAACTCCAGCCACCTTCGTTGCCTGAGATTTAGTTCCTTCTGAGTAAAAATATACTTTAAACTCTGATGATCAGTGAAAACCACACACTTAACTCCATACAAATAATGCCTCCAGATTTTTAAGGCAAAAACTATAGCTGCTAACTCCAAATCGTGCACAGGATAATTCTTTTCATGTATCTTAAGCTGTCTAGATGCATAAGCAATTACTTTCTTATTTTGCATCAATACACAGCCAAGACCTTGCAAAGATGCATCACTGTATATATGATAACCTTCTGTGCCTTCTGGTAATGTTAGAATTGGGGCTGAAACCAATTTATTCTTCAATATTTGGAAGCTATCTTCACAAGCTGCATCCCATTCAAACTTTATTGCTTTTCGCGTCAAATTTGTTAAGGGTGAGGCTATTTGGGAAAAGCCTTTCACAAACTTCCTGTAATACCCAGCCAAACCCAAGAAACTTCTAACTTCTGTTACTGTTGTAGGCCTTGGCCAATCTACAATGGCAGAAATCTTCTGAGGATCAACTGAGATTCCTTCTGCACTCACTATATGCCCCAAAAACAAGACCTTGGACAGCCAAAATTCGCATTTAGAGAATTTAGCAAATAGCTGATTTTCTTTCAAAGTCTGTAATGTTAAATGTAGATGTGCAGCGTGTTCTTCTAGGGATTTAGAATATATCAATATATCATCAATGAAGATAATGATAAACTGATCTAAATATTTCTTGAACACGCGATTCATCAAATCCATAAAAGCTGCTGGTGCATTTGTCAGTCCAAAAGGTAGCACTAAAAATTCATAGTGCCCATACCTGGTCCTGAAAGCTGTTTTGGAAACATCTTCTGTCTTAATTTTCAGTTGATGATATCCAGATCTCAGGTCAATTTTTGAAAATATTGCTGCTCCTTGCAACTGATCAAATAGATCATCAATCCGCGGCAAAGGATATTTATTTTTGATAGTAATTTTGTTGATTTCCCGGTAGTCAATACACATGCGAAGACTACCATCTTTCTTCTTCACAAACAAAATAGGTGCACCCCATGGGGATACACTGGGTCTGATAAATCCCTTGTCTAATAATTCCTGAATTTGCACCTTTAATTCTTGAAGCTCGGCTGGTGCCATACGATAAGGAGCTTTGGAAATTGGCTCAGCGCCTGGAATCAACTGAATTTCAAATTCTATTTCTCTATCAGGAGGTAATCCAGGCAACTCTTCTGGAAAAATGTCTAGATATTCCTGAACAACTGGTACCTCTGTGGGTTTACAAAATTTCATGTCCAAATCCACAATAGATACCAAGCATCCTTCGCATCCTTTGCCAAGTAGCTTTTGTGCCTTGAGCATAGATATTAAAGGAATTTTCCTTCCTTGGCCGAAGTAAATTAATTTATCTTCTCCAGGGATTGGGATTTCAATTCTCTTTTCATAACAATCTATTTTTACTTTATGCTCGAACAGCCAATCCATGCCAAGGATTATGTCAAATTCTGTCAGAGGTAAGATATGTAGCAATACTGAGAATTGTTTTCCTCTGATGTCTATCTCATCTTCAATAAAATTTTCTACACTGATACTATTTCCATCCGGCATTTTCACTATTAATAGATCTTTCATGGAGTGTAATATGACATTTATTCGTCTTGATGCAGTGATGGATATAAAGGAATGTGATGCTCCACAATCAAAAAGTACAGAAACAGGTAAATTATGAAACACTAACATACCTATAATAACATCAGTAGAGTGTGGAGCATCTTGCTGAGTGATCGAATAAATACGTGCCTGACCTCCCCTTCCTGTTGCTCCACCTCTAACCACAGCACCTGAAGTTGTCGTAGATCCGCGGCCTCTACCTCGACTTGCATCCTCTCTACCTCCACTGGTTGAAGCACTGACATTTTTCAATTCAAATAACTTTGGGCAATCTCGAGCAAAATGCCCTAGTTCTTCGCATATGTAACATCTGACTGGTCGGATAAACTCTGATCTGCATTCTCCCATATGCCATTTTCCACATTTCACGCATCTACTCGTCCCATCTGAACGCCAACTAGTTCTGCTAGTACTCGGTCCATATGGTCTGAACCTACTAAATCTTGAATGAGTGGACGTTTCTTCTCTTGAAAAACTCGAACTACCTCTTTTTCCTGTGAATCTGAATTTAGACTTTAGAGGATCAATTCTTTTCTTCTCTTCCTCTTTGCTAGTTGCCAACAAACTGAGTTCGAGCTCAACCGTGCGGGCATGCTCCAGTAACTCCACATAGTTTGTTGTTCGAACGGCTACTAAAGCTGCCCGAATTTCATCCCGTAAACCTCGTCGAAACATGTAGCATCGTTGTTCTTCAGGTGTTACTAACTGGGGTACATATTTAGCTAAGTGGGAGAATTTGATTTCATATGCAGTAACTGATAGTTTTTCTTGCCTGAGATTATTCAATTCTTCCCTCATTTTGGCTTTGATTGACAGAGGCATATACCATTGCTCAAATTCTTTTGTAAAATCTTCCCAGGAAATATCTTTCATTGGTCGGCTAGAAAATCGAAGTCGATGTCGAGAACTCCACCACAATCTAGCAGCATCTTTGAGTACCAAAATTGCCAAAGCCACTTTTCTATTATCTGGACAAGATATTCCTTCAAAGATAATATTTATTTGTTCTAGCCAGTTTTCAGCAACCATAGGATCCTCATCCCCAGCAAAAGAAGGAGGGTGCATCCGCTGAAATTGGTCAACCACTAAATCAATAGATGCCTCTTCTCTGTGACTACTAGTGCTTCCAATGGATCGTAACAAAGAGACTAGAGTTTGCGCTAATTCCTGCTGGGTATCTCCTTGTTGCTCTCTTTCTTTTTCCTTTTCCATATTTCCAGATTCAGATCTTTCCATAATGTAAAGGATATTGCAATCCTACAAAACCATATAAGTTATTTAACAACTAATATCTCTATGAGAAATAACACTAAAGATGCAAATGCATATGCTGTGTTGGTGTCCTCACACTCATTTCCCACCTATTTCTAAACCTAGGCTCTGATACCACCCTGTCAAGCCCCCACCGACATCTAATACCATTATGTCACAAAGTTATCATCAGAGTCGCCAAATACAGCATTTAAGTGAGGACAAATAAACAAACCAAAGGTGGGGACCCGACGGTAAGACAAACACTAATTCAAAATCCAAAGTATATATATAAAGACATGTTTTTAAACATTTAATCACACTAAAATTTTCCCTCTCACACATCTCTTTGAAAGGGCTCTCCTGTAACAGCATCATTCCCAGTTCTCGGTGTAGTGGTTTCATGTCCTGTGATGTAAGCACTAAATGAGATTTTATAAATCTCAGTAGATAAATCCACATATTTAACCAAGAAAATAAAAGGCATAACAAATACCATTAACAGTAAAGATGAATGTCATACATACATATAAGATAATGTCAAATGAAAGTCATAAAGAAATGCAAGTTCCTTATATTGTGCTTATTACCGGGCCCAATTCCCTTTGACGCATTATCCTCTGGATCCAATCATCAATGACTGTCCTCTAGCCGGCATCCAACCAAGCACATAACACTAGGCAGATATCTGATCCGAAGATCGATACCCTGCGATCCAACACGCTGAGCCTAGTGCCACCAGGCAGGTATGGTACCATACCCTGCGATCCAACACGCTGAGCCTGGTGTAATCATCATGGAGTCATAGCACATAACACTAGGCAGATATCTGATCCGAAGATCGATACCCTGCGATCCCACACGCTGAGCCTAGTGGTGAGGATAATGTTCTCTGGGAATCCCATT
Organism: Vanilla planifolia; assembly: GCA_023846275.1. Classification (NCBI taxonomy): domain Eukaryota; kingdom Viridiplantae; phylum Streptophyta; class Magnoliopsida; order Asparagales; family Orchidaceae; genus Vanilla; species Vanilla planifolia. The sequence goes on from JAIUJO010001559.1 coordinate 59,936, forward strand.
GTTTTATTTGTCATTTTCCAAACATCAATCCATGTCATATCAAAAGTCCTTTCATGCCATATTGT
>JAIUJO010001905.1:2500-5000 GCA_023846275.1 Vanilla planifolia
ATAAGGAGGAGGGGAAGAAGAAGAAGAAGAAGAAGTAGTAGAAGAAGAGGAAAGAAGAAGAAGAAGAAGAATTCGAAGAAGAAGTTAAAGAAGAAAGAAGAGAAGTTGTAGAAGAAGAAGTAGTTGAAGAAGATGAAGAAGAAGACGAGGAAGTAGAAAAAGAACATGTAGGAGAAGCAAAAGAAGAAGAAGAAGAAGAAGATGAAGGAAAAACAAGAAGAAGAAGCAAGTAAGAGAATAAAAAGAAAAAGAAAGAAGAAGAAGAACAAGAAGAAGAAGAGGAAGAAGAAGAAGAAGAAATAAACTTAGAAGAAGAAGATTAAAAAGTAGAAGAAGATGAAGAACAAGAAGAAGAAGAAGTAAAAGAAGAAGATCAAGTTGATGATGACGAAGAACAAGAATAAGAAGGGAGAAGAAGTAGTAGAAGAAGAAGAAGGGGAAGAAGAGGAAGAAGAAGAAGAAGAAGAAGAAGAATAAGAAGAAGAAGAAGATGAAAAAGAAGAAGAAGAAGTACAAGAAGAAGAAGAAAAACAAGAAGAAGAAGAGGAAGATGATGAAGATGATGAAGATGAGGAAGAAATAGAAGAAGAAGAAGAAGAAGAAGTAACAGTAAAAGAACAAGAATAATAATAAGAAGGATAAGAAGACGAAGATGAAGAAGATGTTGAAGAAGAAGAAGTAGAAGAAGAAAAAGAAAATGAAGAAGAAGAAGAAGAAGAGGTAGAAGAAGAAGAAGAAGAAGAAACAAAAGTAGATGTTGAAGATGATGTTGAAGAAGATGAAGAAGAAGAAGGCAAAAAAGAAGTAAAAAAAGTAGAAGAAGAAGAAGTAGAAGAAGAGGAAGAAGAAGAAGAAGAAGTAGAAGAAGAATAAAAAGAAGAAAAAGTAAAACAAGAAGAAGAAGATGAAGAAGAAGAAGAAGTAGACGTAGGAGAAGAAGAAGAAGAAGAAGAATAAGATGAAGTGGATAAAAAAGAGGAAGAAGAAGATGAAGAAGAAGAAGAAGGAAAAGTAGAAGAAGAAGAAGATGAAGAAGATGAAGAAGGAAGAAGAGGAAGAATAAGAAGAGATCAAAAAGTAGAAGAAGAAGAAGAAGAAGATGAAGAAGAAGAAGAAGAAGGAGAAAAGAAGAAGAAAAAGAAGTAAGTAGAAGTAGAAGAAGAAGAATAAGAAGAAGAAGCAAAAGAAGAAGAAGAAGAAGAAGATGAAGAAAATGAAAAAGAAAAAGAAGAAGAAGCAGAAGAAGTATTAGAAGAAGAAGAAGAAGAAGAAGTAGAAGAAGAAGAAGTAAAAGAAGAAGATGAAGAAGGTTGAGAAGAAGAAGAAGAAGTTGTTGTTGATGAAGAAGAAGAGGAAGAAAAACAAGTAGTAGTAGTAGAAGAAGAAGAAGAAGTAGAAGAATGAGAAAGAAGAGGAAGAAGAAGAAGAAGGAGAAAAGAAGAAGAAGGAGGAGGAGGAGGAGGACGAGAAGAAGAAGTTGAAGAAGAAGAAGAAGTAAAGAAGTAGAAAAAGAAGAAGATGAAAAAGTAGATGATGAAAAAGAAGATGATGATGATGATGATGAAGAAAAAAGAAGAAGAAGATGAAGAAGTAGAAGAAGAAGAAGTAGAAGAAAAGAAGTAAAAGTTGTAGTTGTAGTTGTATTAGAAGAAGAAGAAGAAGAAGAAAAAAAGTGGTTGTAGAAAAAGAAAAGAAGAGGAAGAAGAAAAAGTGTAAGTGGAAGATGAAAAAGTAGATGAAGAAGACGAAGAAGAAGAAGAAGAAGAAAAAGAAGAAGAAGAAAAAGAAAAAGAAGAAGAAAAAGAAACATAAGTTCAAAAAGATGAAGAAGAAGAAGAAAATAACAAGATGAGGAAGAAAAGAAGAAGAAGAGGAAGAAGTTGATAATAAAGAAGAAGAAGAAGAAGAGGAAGATGAAGAAGAAGTAGAAGTTGAAGAAGAAGAAGATGAAGAAGAAGAAGAAGAAGTAGAAGTAGTAGTACCAGTAGTAGTAGTAGAAGAAGAAGAAGAAAAAGAAGAAGAAGAAGAAGATGAAGATGAAGAATAAGAAAGAGAGAAAGAAGAAGAAAAAGAAGAAGTAGAAGAAGAACAATTCGAAGAAGAAGTTGAAGTAAAAAGAAGTAGAAGTTGTAGAACAAGAAGTAGAAGAGAAGATGAAGAAGAAGACGAAGAAGCAGAAGAAGAAGAACATGTAAGAGAAAAAGAAGAGAAGAAGAAGAAAGAAAAAGAAAAAGATCAAGATGATGGAGAAGAAGAAGAAGAAAAAGATGATGATTAAGAAGAAGAGGAAGAAAAACAAGAAGTAGTAATAGAAAAAGAATAAGAAGTACAAGAACAAGAAAGAAGAAGAAGAAGAAGGAGAAAAGAAGAAGAAGGAGGAGGAGGAGGAGGAGGAGAAGCTGAAGAAGAAGAAGAAGTTGAGAAGAAGAAAAAGAAGATGAAAAAGAAGATGATGAAAAAGAAGATGGTGATGATGATGATGCAGAAAAAGGAGAAGAAG